>JAJOZX010001821.1:517500-787365 GCA_023014485.1 Bathynomus jamesi | reverse complement strand
TTTCAACTACTTCTGTCTTCTCAACACCAGCCAGCCCATAGCTTTTCACCTCCAGACCCGTAAATTTTCCTCCATACATCTTTCGCTTAATTCTCCTTCCGCCTTCCTTGACTTCTCTTGGTCTGTCACTCCAGACCTTTATGGTAGCAATCATTTCCCACTCCTCCGTACGTCCCGGACTCGCAGCTCCTCCGCTCTTCCTACCGATGGTCCCTCGTTAAAGCTGACTGGCCTCTTTTCTACTCCGAAAGGCAAACCTCTGCAGTTTCGAGTAACTTTCCGACTGTTGATGCTGCCTCCACCTACCTTACTGATTCCCAAACCTACATTTCCCCACACCTCTGCCCCTTCGGTTCCATGGTGGACCCCGACATGCACTCTGGCTGTTCAGGCAAAGAAATCGGCCTTTCGCCGTCTTCAATGTAATCCATCCCTAGCAAATTTAATGGCCTTTAATTAAACGTGCGCGAGCTCAGGCCCGTCGCACAGTCCGTGAAGCCCGCCGCTTTTCTTGGTGAACTTGCGTCTCTCCCCTCCCGCACCCCATTCTCCCGAATCTGGAACAAGATTCGGAAAATTTCTGGAAAATACTCTTCTCATCCTCCTCCTGTCCTCACGACAGACGGACGCTCAGTGTCCTCTCCTACTGCAGTGCAGTGGCCGAGACCATAGCCTCCATCTCCCGACACGACCACCGTGATCCTGCCTTCCTCCAACGTAAGGCTTTGCTTATTCGCTCCCCTCACCTTTTTCAGCCTCCCAATAATTCCCCCTATAACCGCCTTTTTTCTATGTTGGAGTTGAGATCGGCATTAGCTTCTTGCGGCAACTCTGCACCCAGCCCTGACGGCATTCATTTCGAAATGCTTCGTGACTTACACCCTTCGGCTTACTTCTCACGTTCTACAATTGGATCTGGGTAGGGGGCACTTTCCCCTCCTGTTGGAGGGGAGCAGTGGTGTCCCCTTCCTAAACCCGGTAAGGATCTGACATCTCCCCTCAATTACCGTCCAATACCCGTCACTAACTGCCTCTCAAAACTTTTAGAGAAGATGGTTTCTCGGCGACTGATGTGGCACCTAGAACGCCACAATTTACTTTCCCCTCCACCAAAGCTTTCCAAACTGGTGTGTCGCGACACATTAGTGTTTTTTGTATTTTGAAAATTTTGATTTTTCTATCAATAAAATCGGCTACAAGATAAACCACCAACTGAAAAATTATCTGATATTTGATAACAAAAATTAATGTGTCGTGAAAATTGTTATGCTTAAATAGTTTGTCGCCAACGTTAAAAGTTTGGAAAGCTCTGCCCTACACAGACCGGTTTTCGCAGGGGCCATAGCACCACTGACATCTTAGTTCAGTTGGAAACTGCGGTCCGTGTATCATTTGCAGTGACGTTATCTTTATGCGGGTTTTTATTATTATTCTGTGTCGCTTTTTCGTAACTTGTCAAGATAAAATTTTGCGACAAATAATAAACTACTTTATTTATAATTATCTAGAAAGTTTTGTGTGTGTTTGTAAACAAAGAATTTTATAAAGGGCTGCACTATGGCCACATCGTAACACTGCCAACTAGATAAGTAGAGTTAAGTAATGTTTGGTCTGGGTAGTAGTTTTATAGATCACTGGCCTCTGTGTCCAAATGATGTAGCGATCCATAGTTTGGGTCCCATGTAAAACTGTAGGTCTCCTTCATATAATTTAGCTGTTGCGAGGGAGGTTAAACAATCCCAAAATTAATTTTGTTGTAAATAAGCTAAATATTGTTTCTCCACTGGAAGTTTGGTGCCATTGCCTCTGAGAATCTGATAATGTGAATTTTGAATTTATGTTTTTCTCAACCTACTGAAACTATTTACATTTTGCATTACATAATAAATTAATACAAAATTACCTGATATGAACGAATGTTGGGGCAAACTGTCGTAGGTGTTTTCCTCTCTTGTCCAGAATTTCCATACCCGAGCGTCTACAATCCATACTCGCCGAAGGCCCCAACTTTTCAGTGGAAGCGATTTTCCTTTTCCTCACTCATTCCCATCTGCTACATCGTATCTAAGTCCATACCCCTCCTACTACCTATCAAGCAACTGAACCTTACTCACTTCCCTAGTCTACCACCTACCCACTGTCTCACCGAGATCTGTACCACTTTCCCTAGGTACAAATCGGCGGTAAATTGAGGAAGGGAAAAAAAAATTTTCTATGAAACAATCGGCAGGATTGTTTCATGATAAAGAAAATGAAAGTTGCGCAGATGGGGTGACTCCTTTTAGCAGTTTCTTAAAAGAGACCAGCATCTTAAGAAATCTAGGATTGAAATTTAAAAGTTACACTTAGTGGTTAGGATAAAGAAAATAAAAAATAAAAAAATATTACATATTTATAATGAAAGCTATGTTACTAATTAAATGGATATAACAAAAGGATATATAATTAAACCACGGAAATTAACTTAAATGAATGGCTAAAGTGACTAAATGCAATTGACTAAACATAAATGACTAAAAGAAATGATGTGACGATATATAAATAGGTGCAGGAAAGCTTATTGCTCAAGTTAGTAAATAATAATCAGAACTTGGTTTGATTGGTTTGCTCATTGTATCAGTTGCTCGGAGACACTAGTACCGGACCTCTTAGAGGCCGAGAAAACCCCAAAATGGAATCTGGCGGATGCAGACGACAACCTCCAAGTGTATTTCTCTTATCAGTGAATTATTTACAAAAGAATCTGTTTTCCTTGCCGATGTGGTATCGGAGAGTACCAGCATTCAGAAAGAACCTTATAATAAGAATTATAAATGCAAGTTATATTGAAAATTGAGCAAGACACATTTACATTACACGATTAATTAAAGCAAACAAAAAGAATCACAAATTCTAAACAATAAAATAAAAAATAAGTTACAAGACAAGTCGGGTTGTACTCATCAGAAGGTAATGTATCTCGAACAGAAGTGAGGTTAGAGACGACTTGTCAGACAAATAACATATCGCTTCTCCAGAAATGAACGTATGGACACACACATTGATCGTTTAGAAAGGGTCGATGTGGGAGTAGAATTATGTTGCAAATTTATAGTCTTAAGTTATTTTAGCTTTAATAAACTGGCCATTTAAGATGAACTGATAAGGATTAATTCTGGCCAAGAAGAGGATGATCTTGACATTATCCTTTCAACTTTTCAAATATTCTGTGCGATGATTGCTCATTTCACGAAGGCCAAGCTTGTCGCCCTTCCTCTCGAGTTGGACTGGTGAAGGTGAAGTAGAGAGTTGGTTTCTTGTACTCTCCACCTCACATAACCAGATATGCCCGGCTACGGCGGGGATTGTTCTGAGCCAGGCGTCTAATTTTCTTTTGAAGATGTCCACCGCAACATCACTCGTGTTCCTGACTACTTTGGCAGCTTATTAAACAGTCTTGGTCCTCTCGCAACAAAACTACTTTCAGAGTTAAGGATGTTCCCTGTCTAGCCTTTAATTTGGGAACACAACACAGTCTTCCTTTTTTACTTTCCACTGTTGTTTCCGGGGTTATAGGGTTCAGAGGAAGATTAGGGGGTTAGTTTCTCAATTATTTTCCAAGTGTATATATATATCCTTTCCAGTGAATATTCTACAGATCTACAGAAGCTAAGGCTAACAAAGACCCTAAGATCCACTCTAAGGTTAGCCCGAGAGAAAGAAGAGAATAAGGGGTTAAGTAAGAGCAAAACCTATCATTCGTGGGTTAACATTCATTCAGAGAGAGAGAGAGAGAGAGTGAGACACACTCACCATCATCTTCCGCCGGTCACTGCCGACAAGTCGGAAAAATAGACGAAGAGAATAGGAAAGGGGTGAAAGATGAAAAGAAGTAAAATAAGAACGCTTTACAAACCATGCAAACAGTCTTAACTCAACAGACTCAAACCTCGACCATTACCCCCCGAGCTCCTGTTGCTAATTGTTTTATTTTAAATGACGTTAATATTTTTAAAATGCCTATCTAAACGGTTTTTAAACATATTAACGCTGGTAGAGTTCACGATGGACGCGGGAAGATTATTCCATTTATCAATTACTTTAAACGTACAAAAGTTTTTAGCGATGTTAGTAATGAACCGTCTGCCGCGTAATTTAAATCCGTTATTAGGAGTATTATTATTATTATCGAAAATGAACAATGTCAAAATTTACGTTATCGATTTTATTAACGATTTTGAAAACTTTAATAAGCTCCCCCCCCCCTTAATCTCCTAGTTTCGAGTGAATGCAAGTCTAACTCTTTAATCTTATCTTTGTAAGACTTTTTGCGTAGTGACGGAATTAGTTTCTTGGCGCGTCGCTGAACCCTTTCCAACCTATCGATATCCTCACGCAAATACGTGCACCAAAACAACGGCATATTCTAAGTGAGGCCTAACTAGGGACTTGTAAAGGGGGCAATATAATATTATTCCATTTAAATTCGAAATTACGCGCTATGAAGCCTAACCCTTTAAAGCCTACTGGGTCAAATACGTACAGTTTCAAATACATGCATTTAGACTTAACCCTACGAAAAGGCGTTAAAGGGTTAACATCGTATTTCTATCGTCCACGTCAAGAATTTTACCGCCTATTTTAGTATCGTCCGCAAATTTTGACACGTTACTGGTCACGTTACATCTATGTCGTTAATGTAGATTACGAATAGCAACGGGCCTAACATTGAACCTGAGGGACATCGCTACCTACATCCAACCACCCCGATTCCCTACCATTAACAACGACTCTGTTTCCTGGCATAAAGCCATTCCTCTAAGCAGTTAGCTACCAGACCGCGTATACCGTGCGCTTTAACCTTCGCAATTAATTTTCTATGCGGAACTGTTTGGAACGCTCTTTTAAAGTTTAAATAAATAACGTCAGCCGCTCTATGCCTATCGTATTCATGCACTATTTCGTTATAAAACTCTAACAAATTAGTTAAACAAGATTTATGGCGTCGAAGCTCATGCAGACTACTATTAATCAAATCGCGACTCTCTAAGTGATCGACGATACGATCCCTAACTACGGATTCCAAAAGTTTACCGACAGTTGACGTTAAGCTAATTGGCCTATAATTGCTAGCTACTGTGCAGTCGCCTTTTTTAAAAATGGGTGTAACGTTAGCTAATTTGAAGTCTTCAAGAATAATTCCAGCTTCCAGTGACTTATTAAAAATTTTTGTTAATGGGCCTACGCAGTGGCGGAGCCAGGATTTTTTTTTTGGGTGTTGCCCAAATTTCCACTGTCGACATTTTTCTGAATCGCGACGTGTTCCATGCTCAAAATTTTTGTTTTGCGACATATGTCAAAAACAAATTAATATTTAAATGAGGTATACAACTTACAGTATCTGCCTTTTTTTCTATTTCAGCACTTTTAGTACGATAACGTCTTTCAAATGTCTAGGATAATAGTCCGGTAGCACAGACCCTGATTTTACTGGAACCCTGCATTGTTTGTTATAAAGCAAATTGTTACATATTTTGAAAGCTTATACCACCCCATTCAAGAATCCATCGGGTGTACACTGACCCCCGCTTGGCTTTTTCAATATGGCCGCCATTTTCCAAGATGGCTGGCGAAACTGAAAAATCCCATATCTTGGTCAATACTTGATGGATTTTGATGATCTTGGTGTCATTTCTAGGGGTTTCTAGGATGAGTAGTCGAACTGGAGGGGTTGCAGATACTTTGGGAGTCATTTTGACCCACATTCGTCAATACTCAAGGTCATTCGAGGTCAAACGCCCCCCGAAATAAGGAATATCCTGTATTCCGGGCAGTCGTGGAGATATTTTGGTGATCTTACTGTCATTTTTATGGTTTTGGGCGAGTCTGAGTAGTTCTATAGGGTTTAAAATGAAATCAGGGATTATTTTCCCCCTGGTAAGGTGAATTCCAATATGTCTAATTATTCCTCTTATTTTTTTCAGGTTGTTGAGATTATTGGTGATGGTGCTGCCCACCTGGTGGTTTGATGACGTCTTGGTTGTGCTGATTCCAAAATTGTTTTTTCTGCTGAATATGGAGAATATACCAGGTGAACATTGCTTAGTTTTCATTTGCTGAGGATAAATTATTTCAATGCGATTTGTACTCTGAAGAATGGGTAAACAAAATTCTTATTTTTCAGGTTCTACAAAAGCTGCAGACGAATGTTTCTTCAAGGATTTCCTGCATAGCTGTCCTGGAAGTCAGAATGGTCTTTCAAATTGTGGGAGGATTCAGAAAATCATAGAGAGCAGTGACATCAGAGGGCAGCCAGATGTTCGAGCGAGAGTAGAAACTCTTGGAAGATGGAGCAAAAATCCTTTGTTGTTACAAGAACTGTTTCCACTTATGTGTCCAAGCGGAATTTATCAGCATTCATGAAAAAGAGAGAATGTGATACCCCTACAGTGGAGCCAAAGAGACTACGTAGTGCTGTTCTCAGTGAAGGCCCAGTATATGACCCTAAAAAACACTGTCTCTTTTGTTTGAAAGTCAGTGAGTGTATATTACCCGAGAAATATGACATCAAAGTTCTGGTGCAATACCGCATTCCAGCATCTAGTTTTATGACCGATAAGCTTGGTGATAAAAAAACAAATTATAAAGATGTGTTGATAAAAAAGTGTAAACTGAAAAATGATGAGCAGGGACTGGTTGTACTCATTAGGTTGACGGGCATGAAAGGAAATTTACCGGCTGAAGAAGGTGGTGAGAAGTTGTCACGTAGGTCGCTCATTGTAAAAGTTAAAGATTACTTCAAAGACGAAATTGTAGACTTACATGGGGATGGTATCGCTACGTTGTTAGTTTTCAAAAACTCTGCTGCCTCATACCCGAATATTGCAAAAGATTGTGAGGAATCTGTTGATATTGATGCGTGTGTGAAGAAGCTGGGCAAGCAAATCGCAAGGTAGTGCAAAAAGAACAAGGAAGAATTCACTTCTTATGTGAACTTTGTTTTGCTTACGAGGTCATATCTTGTAGCTTTGCAACCTTCCATAGAATGCATGTGCCCTGCACTTCAGCATAAATTGTGGTTTATATCCGAATATCCATATCCTTATCTACAGATCTACAGAAGCTAAGGCTAACAAAGACCCTACGATCCACTCTAAGGTTAGCCCGAGAGAAAGGAAAGAGTAGGGGGTTAAGAGAAGAGAAGAGAATAAGGGGTTAAGTAAGGAGGAACACCTATCACTCGTGGGTTAACATTCATTTAGAAAAAGAGAAAAAAGACTCATCATCCGCCAGCCACTGCCGACAAGTCAGAAAAATAGTCGGAGAGAATAGGAGAGGGGTGAAAGATGAAAAGAAGTAAAATAAGAACGCTTACAAACCATGCAAACATTCTTAACTCACTGCCATACCATGCAAACTACAAACATGCAAGAAAGAGAGTTACAGACATGCAAACTAAGGAGAGGATAAGGAAGGGGAAAAAAAAAATAGGTAAAGTTAAACAAAAAGTGGGTTAGTTTACGCTACAAAGCTACATCTACGTTCGTGTTAGTCTAATTTTTTTTTTTTTTTATTGCTGGCATCTCACGCTGGCATGTCACAAGCTGGCATTCATCGTCAACAGACTCATCCTCGAGCACCACCACCAGAGCTCCTGTTGCTAACTTTGTTTTTTTATTTTAAACAACGTTAATACCTTTAAAATGTCTGTCAAGACGGTTCTTAAACATATTAACGCTGGTAGAATGAACGACTGACGCGGGAAGATTATTCCATTTATCAATTACTTTAAACGTAAAGAAGCTTTTAGCGATATTAGTAATGAAACGTCTGCCACGCAACTTAAATCCGTTATTGCGAGTATTACTATTATCAAAAGTGAACAATTTGTCAAAATTTACGTTATCGATGTTATTAACGATTTTGAAAACTTCAATAAGCTCCCCCCTTAATCTTCTAGTTTCGAGTGAAAACAGGTCTAACTCTTTAATCCTATCTTCATAAGGCTTATTGCGCAATGACGGAATAAGTTTCGTGGCACGACGCTGAACCCTTTCTAACCTATCAATATCCTCACGCAAGTACGGGCACCAAAACTGAACGGCATATTCTAAATGAGGCCTGACTAGGGACTTGTAAAGGGGCAATATAATATCCTTCGATTTAAATTCGAAATTACGCGCTATGAAGCCTAACATCCTATTAGCTTTTGCGCAAGACCAGGCACTGGTTCCTAACCTTTAAATCCTTAGATACGCGTACGCCTAAATCTACTTCCTCGTCAACGCTCGCTAACTCCCCTATCATCCATCGTGTACGTGTAATTATTGTTGCGAGAACCTATATGCAAAACTTTACATTTATCTACGTTAAATTGCATCTGCCACTTATCTGTCCACTCCATAATCCTATTTACATCGTCTTGGAGCCTATTACTATCGTCCTCGTTAACAACCTTACCGCCTATTTTAGTATCGTCCGCGAATGTTGACACGTTACTAGTCAATCCTACATCTATATCGTTAATGTAAATTACGAATAGCAATGGGCCTAACACTGAACCCTGTGGGACACCGCTACCTACATCTAACCACCCCGATTCACTACAATTAACTACGACCCTCTGTCTCCTAGCACGAAGCCATTCTTCTAACCAGTTAGCTACCTGACCGCGTATACCGTGCGCTTTGACCTTCGCAATTAGTCTCCTATGCGGAACTGTATCGAACGCCTTTTTAAAATCTAAATAAATAACGTCAGCTGCTCTATGCCTATCGTATTCGCGCACTATTTCGTTATAAAATTCTAACAAATTAGTTAAACAAGACCTATGGCGTCGAAACCCATGCTGACTACTATTAATCAAATCTCTACTTTCTAAGTGATCGATGATACGATCCCTAACTACGGATTCCAGAAGTTTACCGACAATTGACGTTAAGCTAATGGGCCTATAATTGCTAGCTACTGCGCGGTCACCTTTTTTAAAAATAGGCGTGACGTTAGCTAATTTGAAGTCTTCAGGAATAATCCCCGTTTCGAGTGACTGATTAAAAATCTTCGTTAAGGGGCCTACGATAACGTCTTTCAAATCTTTCAAATGTCTGGGATAAAAAGCGTCAGGGCCTGGAGCCTTGCTAACTTTTAGCCTATCGATATAATGCGCAATCTCAGCGTCATAAACAGTTATTTCATCCAAAATAGTGTCGCTACTAAATGGAACGATATCGTCCACGTCGGGGACATTATTTACGTCTTCTACGGTAAAAACTGTCGCAAAAAAGTTATTGAAAATACCCGCCATCGCCTGAGGGTCAGAAGCCAAAGCGCCATTAACATCCACTAGAGGGTCTATGTTATCTTTTACCGACTTACGATTCTATACGTATTCAAAAAACTTTTTTGGATTATGTTTACTATCCGCAGCTATAAGTATCTCTAAATTACGCTTAGCATTCCTAACTGATCTTTTAACCTGACGTCTAAGCTCGATATATCTATTAAAGTTAGCTGCCGTGCCATTGCGCTTATTAAGTCTATACGCTCTATTACGCTCGTTTATGAACTCACCTATTTCCCTAGTCCACCACCGGCCTACCACGATTTCTAACGCGCTTGGGCCTACGAGGAATAAACTCCCTTTCAATATTCCTAAAACTTTCTTTAAACGCCACCCAACGCAAATTTGTGTCATTACCCATAAATAAGTTATCCCAGTCCACTACTCTCATCCTATCCGCAAAACTATCAAAATTAGCCCTACGAAAATCAGGGACTTCTATTACGTTACTATCCTGAGTGTTTTCTATAAATAACTTAAACCTAAGAATTTGATGATCACTACATCCTAAACTCTCGCCTACTTCTAAACCTTCGACCTTCTGGTTTTATCTGCAGAAAAGATGTTAAGTGCTCAGCAATTAGCTAGATTGTAGAAATTATCACTGAAATAAAGCAAATACAGTGATCTCAACTGTGGCATTATCATATTTCAAGGCTAAACTTTAACCTCAAATGACCTTGACTTGACTCATGGAGTTGCAAAATGATATCCTACTGTTATCGTGTGCCTATAGACAGAGCCGGATTTAGACGTGTGGAGGCCCTGGTCAGCCTCCATGTGGAGGCCCCCCTACCTTAGGGGAAGACATAATTGAAGTCATCCATAAGATTCATAATATAATTAACATACATACATACTTTCAAAACATCGTGCACTCTTGTGTCTGTCCATTCCACTCATTTCTGCAAAAAATGAAAGCCTCGGGTTACTCGGGTATTCCATTATAGTGAGAGTAGGCCTAAAAGAGTAATGAAAACAAAATAATAATCAGTACACAACAAATAGTAATTGGTAAAAGTTTATCTACTACAATGGTATTGGATGCGCGTGTTTTTTTGTTGATCATCTATCGGGTTTTTCTAGTTTCGGGTTTTTTCTATTTTGATAATGGCTTGTCAATATGTGGAGCCCCCAAGATGTGGAGGCCCATGGGCAGCTGCCCACTTTTCCCACTCCTAAATCCGGCCCTGCCTATAGAACTACTCAGTCTCGCCCAAAACCATGAAAACGACAGTAAGATCAAAATATCTCCAAGACTGCCCGGGATATGGGATATTCCTTATTTCGGGGGGCGTTTGACCTCCAATGACCTTGAGTATTGACGAATGTGGGTAAAAACGACTCCTAAAGTATCTGCAACCCCTCCAGATCGACTCATCATCCTAAAAACCCTAGAAATTACACCAAGATCATCAAAATCCATCAAGTATTGACCAGGATATGGGATTTTTCAGTTTCGCCGGCCATATTGAAAAAGCGAAGCGGGGGTCAGGCGTACACTCGATCGATTCTTGAATGGGGTGGTATAAGCTTTCAAAATGTGTCAAGATTTGCTTTATAACAAACAATGCAGGGTTCCCACCCCGTGCAACCGGACTATAAAGGGCGTCAGGGTCTGGAGCCTTGCTAACTTTTAGCTTATCTATATAATGCGCAATCTCACCCTCGTAAACAGTTATTTCATTCAAAATAGTCTCTCTACTAAATGGAATGATATCGTCCACGTCGGGAACATTATTTACGTCTTCTACGGTAAATATTGTCGCAAAGAAGTTGTTAAAAATACCTGTCAAAGCGTTGTTAGCGTCCACTAGAAGGCCTATGTTATCTCTTATAGGCTTACGATTATTGATGTAGTCAAAAAAACTTTTTCGGATTATGTTTACTGTCCACAGCTACAATTATCTCAAAATTACGCTCAGCATTCCTAACAACTTTTAACCTGACGTCTATTAAAGTTAGCTACCGTGCCATTGCGCTTATTAAGTCTATACGCTCTGTTACGCTCGTTTATGAACTCACCTATTTCCCTAGTCCACCACTTGGGCCTACAACTCCCTTTCGATATTCAAAAAACTTTCTTTAAACGCCTCCATATGAAAATTTGCGTCATTACCCAGAAATAAATTATCTCAGTCCACTACGCTCATGCTATCTACAAAACTATCAAAATTAGCCTTATGAAAATCAGGGACTTCTATTACGTTACTCTCCTTACTGTTTTCTACCAATAGCTTAACCCTAATAATTTGGTGATTACTACATCCCAAACTCTCACCTACTTCCAAACCTTCGACTATATTTTCGTTGTTCGTCATCACCACGTCTAAAATATTGTCACCGCGCATTGGTTCGGTAACCATCTGTCGTAAAAAATTATCTTCTATGAACTCAATCATCTCAAACCCTCATCATTACCAGTAAAAGTCTCGTAATTAACGTTAGGGCAGTCAAAGTCTCCGCAACTATACTACCCTGATTATTAATAAAGTTACTAAGAAGTGTGTAAAATCTAGCATCGGTATTGAGGGGTTGAATGGGAGGTCGATAAACAACAACGAAATTAAAGCTAATACTACACGCCCTAACTTCAACGCATATCTCATTAATTGCTGCCGGAAAATCTATCTTAACCTCGATAGCGTAAAAAGTTTAAAGCCCGCTATATGACGTTCCCCCAACAAGTTCCGAGTTAGGGTATTTAACCACGTTTCCGTTATCGCAACTATATTGTAGTTCCCGGAATAAATTATCGTCTTAAATTCGTTCAATTTATTTCTAATACTACGCGCGTTACAATAAGACACATTTAAATTATTATTTTTTTACCACGGATCAGCGTTTTAAACTATTTGTCACGTTGCGCCGGCGTTTCCCGGACCCATAACGTTTAAAGAGGGTTTCGACCTATACAGCTTTTGAACGTTCTCATCGACTAACCTACCTAGCCTAGCATTCCCTATTTCATTGAAATGCAACCCCATCTTTTATAAAAAGGCTAGGATCACTAACTTCTGACCACAGCTTTACGAAGGGTACATTTTCCTGAGCACGAATCTCTTCTAGTTTAGTGTTAAAAAATATTGGTTTTGACGTAATCCTAACATTTAAACCGTGCCTAGGGGTAATACCTAGAACTAAAGACCTATCTGACCTCGCCTTCAGGGACCTAATTAGCACCCTGTATCACTCCAAAAGGTCAGGTACTTTCGTATCGGGCCTATACGAGTCGTTGCCCCCTACCATCGTCACCAACATCGAGTGACGGGAGCCAACATCATTCCTATCTACTTCATCTCTAATTCTGTCAACCCTGGACCCTGGTAGACAGACCTTCCTCCTCTTGGTTGGATTCCGTTCAACGAACTCCTTATCCATATGACGCAGTAAGGAGTCCCCAATTAAAATCGTTTCCTCTTCGTTCACATCCCTATCCAACTGGGCGAAAGGGTTCGTAACCTCGGTAGAGTGGGGGGATTCCTATCACCTAACGTACGTGGCCTAGCTCCACCCTTAACTACTTTAAATCCCTCCCCGTCTACTAATCTCGGACCAACCTTAACCCCTTCTTCAACTCTATCTAAACTTCCGATAAGCTACCTATAATAGAAACTAGGTTCCTAACCTCACCTTCAACTTACTAACGTCTTCAACGTTAGTATAGGTTTGGCCTTTGTCAACTGTAAGCGAACTCCTGCCCTCATCAAGCGTTGCAAGTCTTTCCGTCACCTCGCGTACACTTACGTTTTAAATCAACTACATCTTCGCTTAACTCGCAAAATAAACAAACCGACCTCTCGCCAATCGCTATAGGACCGCCATTGTAATCTTTAAAATCAGTATACCACCGATTAACCCCACCACCTAGCACACGACGCTTTCTGCGACGGCATCGCGCAAGTTGAGGTAGTTAACGTTTATAACCGTCACAAGTTTAAATTAAATTAAGCCGGCACGCTATGAAAACTTCTAAATCGCTAAAAACCACTAATATTCAGTTACTTAACTATAACAATGTGAATATAAACGCAAGTATATAAAATTCAGAACTTTCCAACAGTAAATTTATCGGCAATATCCAAAAGTAGAAACAATATCAGAGAGCCCAGGGAATGCGTCCGCTCAGTAAGGAGTCTGGCTGACGATGATGATGATATTTGTTTAATTCGCGTAACCTTTCCCAGTAATTTAGTTCTTTGTACCCATTGATCTTGGCTGTGAAGCTTATCTGAATCCCTTCTAGCTGTCTAATGTCTTCTTTTTATATGGGGATGTTAGGACCGCGCAGTATTCCAACTTGGGTATGATCGGTGTTTTCAATAGAGGAATCATTATATGCCTATCCCTTCGTTTAAAGGCTCTCCGTATCTGCCCAGTTATTCTCTTTGCTCTGTTTACTGCTATCTTATTTTGTGTTTCAAATTTCGCATCATCAGTCATTACAACTCCTAAATCTTTTGCTTTAGAATTTCTCTGAATTTCCTGTCCATTTGGGGTATAGTATTCCATAGATTTTAGGTCCTCCCTTTTTCCATACTGTAATAGTTGAAGTTTCTCAGTGTTAAACTTCATATTGTTGTCTTCCGTACACTTGTAAATTCTGTTCATGTCTGTTTGTAGATATCGTATATCCTCCAAGTTTCTTATTTTTCTACTGATCTTTGTTATCGGCAAAGGATGTTACTGTGCTGTCTCTGGTAACGTCCTCATCTATGTCAGTTAGCATGATTATGAAGAGTAGTGGAACTAATACTGTTCCTTGTGGTACTGAGCTGAAGACCTCTGATTCTGATGAAGATATTCCTTGAACTGTAACGACTTGCCGCCGCTCACTAAGGAAATTATATATCCATTTCCCTACTTTTCCTGTTATTTCCATATATTTCAGTTTATGTATTATGATTCCATGGTCACACTTGTCGAACGCTTTGGCAAAGTCTGTGTATATTACATCATAGTTTTCATTACTTTCAAGTGCATCAATAATGTTGTTGTAGTGTTCCATTAGTTGTGATAGGCATGATCTGCCTGACCGAAATCCATGTTGGTTACACTGCCCAACAAAAAAAAATTTTTTTGCTGCTGATTTAATTATAAGACCTGTTTCTGGATAATACTGATGTGCTGATTTCAAAAATCACCTTAGATTTTGTCCATCACATCAGGTTTTCGTGCAATGCAATATGCCTATTTTGGGTGATCCATGAAGGGCGCTTATCAAAATTGATGATTTTTGAGACCTGTTAACAGCTGTTTTGTTGTTAAAATTTTATCTGTGGAATACGCAAATCTGTGCATTAAATCTAAAGGTCATGTACAACATATTAAAGTCTTGGGTATCTGTGATTTCCAGGTGTGAGCGTGACGTCATGATCATGGATTCATTTTTTGCTTATTTAAACACTTTTAATCACTTTATGTGTCAATATTACCATTGTATATTAAAGTTCACTCCCTGCACAATTGTTTACTTTTCCGTGCTGATTCTGAGTATGTAAAAACTTATTTTTTGAAAAGAAAAAAAATTGGGCATAACCCTGCCAAAATGCGATATCTCCAAAATATTCGTATTTGATTGCTCGAAAACCTGACGTGATAGGCAAAAACTAAGGTGATTTTTTAAATCAGCACACCAAAGTTACCTAAAACCAGGTGTTAGAATTAAATCAGCAAAATTGGTGTTGGGCAGTGTTATCATTGAATTTTTTCTAAGTTTCCAAAAAGTCATAGATTTTCTGTCTAACTATTTCAAATATTTTAGTGAGATGGGATGTAAGCGACACTGGCCTATAGTTTTTGGCCTTAGATTGATTCTCCTCTATATTGGGACTGCTCGCGCTCTTCAGGATGCCCGGTATTTCTCTCGTGTCTAGTGATCGTCTCCATATCCAATATAGGGGCTCAGCGATTGCATTCTTGCAGTTTTTGATTAGTTTGGCATTCCATTTGTCCGGTCCTACTGCTGAGTGTGCTTTTAGTTTCCCTATAGCTTGCGTAATATCATCTGTCGTAAAGTCGAAGTCAGTTATACTTATCTCTTGTAGTTCTTTTTCAAAGAATGGGTTTCTATAGGATATCAATTTGTCAGTTTCTGGGATACTGAAAGATGATTCGTACTGAGCTCTTAATATTTCAGATACTTCTGTTGGATCATCAGATAAAGCACTCTCTTTATTTTTCAAAGGTTCGATGGTCGTGTGATTTTTCGACTTCCTTTTTGCAAAGTTATTGAAGTACTTTAAGTTAACCTTTATCGCCTCTGTAGCGTAGTCTTCTTTTTCTGATGTTTCTCAGTTAGTTCGTGTATGACGCAATCTATACTCTGCAGTTTATCATTTAATATTTTTCTAATGTTATCTTTATAGTTACTTAATTTTGCAGTCATTTTTTTTCTCTTTCGGAACAATGACCTATTTTGTCTCTCGAACCTGCTTCTCTTTCCTCTTTGTTGTATTTTTGGGACATGTCTTTCCACAATTTCCAGCGTCTTCTCCTCTAAGGTCATTAGCATCTCTTCCGTTGTCTTGGCCTTGAAGATGGTTTTCCAATCTATTACTTCCATGCTGGATGCAACACCTTCCCAGTTTATAGCTTTGGAGTGAAAATAAAAATTTCGAATTTGCTTCTTTTTATTGTTCGTGTTCTTTCCTTTCCTGTTTCTTTTATATTGGTTGTTATTTCAATAATGTTGTGATCCGGAATTTCTACGTTATCAATTAGGTTGCTGTTGTTTGTGAATACCAGATCTAGGCAGTTGTTTTTTCTTGTATTTTCTGTTATTTCTTGTGTTAACATAATTCATCAGCTTGAGCTAGTTGCATTTTTACCTGCTCCTGGTCTTCCCGTGTATCAAAGACGTATTTTATTATAAAATGGAACAATTTCATCTAATATGCGAAACTCTTCAGTTCTTCATCCATCAGATAATTTCGATGGTAACTTTTGTATTGAGGTTTGTATGTATTGTGAAAAATTAGAAAAAATCCTTATTTTTTCGCATTTTATTGACATCAAACATATCTAGTGAATTTTCACTAATTTTTAATAAATTTATCCCTCCCTTATCGTACAATAAGTTTCTGATTAAGAATGTTCCCTAAACAGACACTGATGTGAGGAGTAACTTTTTTTCGGTATAAACTGTAACTATGCATAAAAAATTACCTATAGAGGCTAATCAATCAGTGGACAAAGCACTCGTCATTTTTTCATGGAGTCGATGAAAAACATCTGACTGCAAAATGTATTCCACGTGCGTAACATAGTTAATGCTCTATAGCAGTCATTCTCAACGGGGGCGAAAGTTGAGCTGAGAGGGGCGATAGATTGTCACATACAAATGGATTTTTCTTAAAAAAAATAATTATCTTTATAAACATTATTCGTAAATTAAAATATACAAATTTGTATTTTAATAAACTTATTTATTCCAAATTCATGTCCCTTCGTCTGTTTGACATAAACATGTTTTAAACATGTTGCGTTTTGTATACGGGTAGCGGCAGCTGCTTAGCTTAGCCTTAGCGTCTGGCGTGACTGGTGTCTGGCACTGGCAGTCTTTGAACAGCAATTGTAGCGGGCGGGTGTTACTTAATTATCATGGTGATATTCTGAGGTTTGATGGTGTTGGTGTTGTGATAATGGTGTTTAATGGTGTTGTGATAATAATTGAATGACCTACGTTCAAAGTGAACAAAGCATTACTTGTTTATTATATTTTCATATCCCTCCCATCATTAATCATGGCTGCTGAAAAGAAGAAGTGTAGACAGTATCTGGAGGAGTATTTGTCTTATGGCTTTGTTGAAAGCCCATTTGATCGAAGACAGCCTATGTGTCTTATATGTAACAGCTCATTTTCAAATGAAGCTATGAAGCCATCAAGACTTTTAGAGCATTTAAAAAGAAAGCATCCTGATAAAATGGACAAACCCATTGATTATTTCAAAAATTTGAAAAAGAATTTTGAACAACGAAAAACTGTTCCTTCTTTATTTAGAAAAAGTACACAAACAAATACAAATGGAATGATTGCGTCTTATGAAATTGCACAAATCATTGCAAAAACTGGAAGTGCGCATACAGTTGCTGAAAATATTATACGGCCTGCCTTTGAAATTCTCATGAAAACTGTGTTGCATCAAGATTCATCAAGTGTTTTAAAAGCATTACCATTGAGCAATGATTCGATTCGGAGAAGAATTGATGAAATGTCATCTGATGTAGAAACTCAGCTAGTTGAAAAAATAAAAAGCAGAAAATTCTCAATTCAAATTGATGAATCAACGGTTAGTGATAGTAGAACTATTCTTATGGCATACGTCCGTTTTATAGATGAAGACTGCAAACTGTGTGAAGAAATGTTGTTCGTAAAATCTTTGGAAACCGACACAACTGGATCATCCATTTTTGAGGCTTTGAGATCTTGGTTTGATGAAAAACAAGTACCCTTTGAAAACTTAGTATTCTGCGCAACTGATGGCGCTCCATCCATGGTGGGAAAACATAAGGGATTTATTGCCCACTTAAAAAATGTATGTCCTTCGATTCTTACAGTGCATTGTGTCATACACCGCCATCATTTAGTGGCCAAAAATATTAGTCCAGTTCTTCATGAATCATTGGCAATAGTTATTAAAACAGTTAATAAAATTAAATCTCACAGCAAGTATGACCGACTTTTTCGGAAGTTTTGCAGTGATAACGAAGAGCAGCACATTAGACTTATTTTGCACACGGAAGTTCGATGGCTTTCAAAAGGAAACTGCCTAGCCAGATTTGTAAGCCTATTTGATACAATAGTTAGTTTCTTGGAAAGTGAAGGGGAGGTAGATTTGGCAGAGGGAATAAAGACTCACAAATGTGACATCTACTTTTTGGCTTGGATTTTTCGAAAGCTCAATGAAGTGTCACTTCAGCTTCAAGGCAAATTATGTACGTTGCTAGACTGTAAACGTGTTCTGAAAGCTTTTACTGAAAAATTAGGTATTTTTCGAACCAGTTTACAGAAGAAGCACTTCAACAGCATGCCCGAGTTAACAGAAATAATTGGACATCTCTCAGATCAAGCTCTTAAAAATTACGCAGAATATTTATTGTCATTGAAAGAAGAACTGAATAGCCGATTTTCAGATTTATTTTCTTTTGAAGTCAAGCCATGGATGCTGGATCCTTTTGACTGTGATATAGAATCTGTCAGTGAAAACATCTAAGAGGAACGTATTGAACTAAAATGCAATGATGAATGCAAATACAAATTTGAAAAACCTGGAATGACTGAATTGTGGCTTTCAAATACAACTAAACAGCTCTATCCAAACATGTGGTCTGAAATGGCTAAAGTACTGTTGTGCTTTCCAACTTCATATTTGGTTGAATGTGGCTTTAGTGCAGTCAATAAAATATTGACAAAGGAAAGAAGTAGAACTGATATATGCATGCGAGGAGACATAAGACTAAAACTCACAAATATCAATCCAAATATTGAGAATCTAGCAGCAAAGCATCAAGCACAAGGGTCACATTGAATAAACAACGTAAGTAAAATGTCATTTTAGTTTCATTAAAAATTTTTTTGGGGACGATTGCTTTAAAAAATAACCAAAAGGGGGTGATAGGGAAAAAAGGGTTGAGAAACCCTGCTCTATAGAAACCCGCTCTCCATATTTCACGATACTGCAAACTATTTTTAGACTAAGATTAAAAAGTGAAAGCCTATTTTCAACAATTTACCTTTTTCTGCGGGCATGCTTCCAATTATTCTGATAAGACAGGTTTCAATGATTGCCGTCGTCTGAATGAATATTTATATTCATAAACCTCTTATTTTGGATTGGAGTATACTCCTCTAAAGTTAAAGAAAGCCGTTTCAGTATGTTTTATGAAATGAGGGCCATTTCGTTCCTTTTATCATCTGCATAAATCACGAAATGACAAATTTCCAATGTATTTTTTAGCAGTGTGTACCCATTTTTCAGTACAACTGATCGAAATTAGTCGCTTCTAGGAACAACATGGGATACAAATCCGTCATAGGGCCATGGGCTGTGAAAGAATTTCGGAGTGCGCTGTTTATTCCAAAAACTTAGATTTTACATTTTTTCTTGCTCATTAATTGTAAATTGTGGGTATTTTCGATTATTAATATTCAAGGAGCGTGCCTCAATAAATATTGATAACACAACCCTGCGAATGAGAACTTTGTAAGAGTTGTTTTCTTACTAATAACTGATTTTATATAATTCAACTACGCTGATTTTGAATAAGGTGTCCCTTTTCTTCTATCACGTAAGGATTTTCTGCAAACTGGATGGGAAAAAACAACAACAACAACAACAACAACATAAATAAATATTATTTCAATTTACATTAGGTACCTATTTCGCTTTGTTATACTAATTACAAATGCGAGCAACTTTAAAAAGAAAGAAGACTATTAACGTCAATTACATATTCATCTTTAATTGTCCTGAGTTTTGTTGTGAGATTATGCCTTTTATTTAGTCTCGAATGTACGCGCTGTTCCTTTTCTTTTATGTAATAATTCTGGAGTATCCCGTTTCAACATCCACAGTAATCAGCCATCATGCTGATGTCCCACCTTCCCTGATATCTCTTTTTCCATTTCTTTGATGTCTTGGTGAAACCAAGCATTTATAGGCAGTAGTTTTTAATCAAATTTTAATGAAAATTACTTACATATGTAATATGAAATATGACATTTTGTGAAAAATTTGTACGTGATGGCAAAAAATTAATATTATTTTCGGAATCAGCGTGCAAAAAATACTAAATAAGCGATAAAATATTTCGAACAACAAAACCATCGCAGGGCTGTGATAATTAGAAATTCTGTGTTTAAAGAAGTAATGTTGCAATAAAGATAGGTACTCATTTGATCGCAAATGTTTTGGGGAACTTATAGGACTAATCTGAAGTTAGTGTTGGCTGGGTTAGAACCAGCATAGGTTAGGTCAGATTCGATTTGTTCAGATTAGTCTACATATGATTTTAGTATTTTTGATGGGAATGACACCTATCATACCTCATCTAAACATATCGTCTTAATATGCGTGAATGGGTGCATGTTTTGAACTTAATTTATGTGAGTGCGAAGGAAATGAAACTAAAAGAATACAACTGAAAATTATATTTTCATACATTAGTAATTCGTGTAAAGTAAATATTAGATTCGATAAAGATGTCGGACAGCGTTACTTTCAAAGGTCCTTCGTAAACACGACCAGTGTCAGATCGTTTCCATGTGCCAGGCGGAATCACGACGTCAAGAGAAGCTGCGCCTTCGTAAACGACTGGAGTTACCAAGATGTCATCGCCTAACAGGAATTCTGCAAAAAAATGTCACGATTTATAAAATGCTGCGTAGATAATAATGAAATGGATATCTAGAATAGGAAGTTTATTTACTTAACGCCTATATGACGTAAACACGCGTTTTATGGACGTTTAACAAATGACTGTCATCTAGCTGGGTCTGTACAGTGGATGCATATATGCAAATAGATAAATAGATAGATAGATTTGCAGAATGATTCGTCCACGCATGGCTAATAAGTTATTTATCTGTAATTTATTTATTTTTATAGTTATGTTCCCACATGAAATGTACGTAAATTGTACATAAAATTAAATATTTTACATCTCAAATTCACATCATTCAAAGCCTTGTAACCTCTTTTGGACCACTGGATCGAATTTGTACCGTTTCCCATACACGCACTCATAATTTAATCCTACAAAAACTTCGGTCGTTAAGGGATTAATGAAGTAAACAAAATAATCTCTTACGCTGGTCAGCCGTGAGACAGACTTCGTCAAGCGGACAGAGCCACCAAGTGGGTCGCATCATTGGGCCTAATCCGAGAGTTGCATTTCGACCTAATTCGATGATTAAAGGCGCAAACTCTGCGTGGAGCGCCGAGACATCTCGAGAAATCTGAGTAACATCTCCCAACTGAAATATACATGCAGATAATACATTTATTTATTTCGCTTATGCAGTTTCGTATTAAAAAGTACCAATAATGTAATTTTTAGTTCATAAATTCACATGAAATTCATTCTTAAAATAATTATTAAGTGAGCCGCATGTAATATCCTACATTCTCACTCCGACGAAAATTCTATTCGTTTCAGTGTGACGTACTGTTATTCTTATTAATATACATAGAACACGCTACAATCACTTAGGTAACTTAAGAATTTTTTAAATAGCTACACCTCATCATCAAATTTCCAAGGGAGTAAGGAGAACTGAATGCCCGGCATAAAGGTATTTGCTTGCGCCCACCGAATGAAGAGTTCTGCGCTTGGTCTTCCCATGTATGCGTTTCCTCCGACCATGTCTGGCAGGACGAATGGATACCCAAGCAGTCCTTTGATTAAGGAAACAATTATTAATTTTAAGTATTACTTACTAATGTAATTATTTACTTAACGCTGCACTATATAAAAACTCAACTGCACGTAAAACCACGTAAAACCACGTAAAACAACGTAAAACCACAGTACCTGAGTGCAACAGTGAAGGAATCAAAGTTCGCACACCATTCTGTTCGCTCCATTTCGAATCTTTGTCCAACATTCGAACAAAGATAGGTTTCTCTTGAGACGCATACCCTACCCTGACTTCTATCATTTTGCCAAAATCAGAAACCGCATTTACATATCTGTCAACAAAATTATTAAATTGATTTTGATTATGGAAACTGACATCACATAATTTGGATTTGGGGTTTAACACGAGTCAGTGAATGAGAATAAAAGGAGATGAAGTAGTTTAGCATCAACATTCGCTTATCAATCTGTCAATACTCTTGTTTCGCCTTACATCTGTTAATTGTATGATTTATGCCTTTGTACTAACAGCCAAGAATGTCATATGAAAGCGAAGACCTATAACGTAGAGGACGGTCGCCCATCCAACTACCATTTAAAAGTAAATTTGTTAATCTCGCTGATTTTACGGGAGGCGATACAACAACAGCCAACACGTAGCCCTAATCTCTCATCTAATTCTCTCTGAACGCGAGTTCAGTAGTTTTTTACAGTGTTTAAAGCAAGCCTAATAATCAATATATTAAGACCATTTTTTTGGAACAAATTAAATGAACACGGATACCAAATACCCAATTCCATTCCGCACCAAAATAAGAGTAAATGTATTAATGAAAATCCAAATTGGTGGTCGATGAATTTTTAGACAGTGCCGTTTAATTTGTTTAAAGAGAAATTACGCTGAAAATTATTTTGATTTTACATTTCAGTTAATTTAAATTAAGACTTATAAATAGCTAAGTCTTTTATTTTGCAATCTCCATATTATTTCTCGCGTACTGAGTAAGTACTAGAGAAGAACCAAAGATTTGGGAAGAAACTATATGTGTGTTTTCTATAATGGCTACCATAAACTCTAAACTCTTCATTGTATCCTTTTGTTGCTCAGTTGTTATTTTATACACGTAAGTAACCCCTTCTTGCTTACAACATATAGACTGCACGTAAAAGCATAATAAACTTTCTGCATGATATAACTAACGAGGTTGTAAATCCATTCGGCCAAAAAGCTTTGTTTAAGCTAAGAGTGTAACTTTTAGGCATCCAAGAAGTTTCTCCAGCATCAAACTTGAAACTGTCAAGCCCCGTTTCTGCCTTCAAGTTCTTCAGTCTATCAGTCCACCATGTCGCAGCATCTTCATTAGTAAAGTCAATGAGTCCTGCGCTGTTGCCCTGCCACCAGGAAGTGAGCTGCGTTTGTCCATTTTCATCCTCAAAAGACAAATTAAAACTTTGAAACTTCTTCACGTACAAGAGGATCTATTAATCTATCTTAATCTAACTTAATCTAATAATCCACTAATCTAACACTTTTTTGACAGTAAAACTATGTTAATTTCTTCTTAGTAGAAGTATCTAAAATTAGTGAGATAACATATTACCTCACTTTCCCAAAATGACAGTGTTGACAAAAGTAAACAAACACCACGATAATTGTCTTCAAGAACAAATAACAAAGCTCATCAATGGAATGCCAGAATGTGTCAGCTTTATATAATGCAGACGGGAAAGCAACCCAGTTCTAAATATATTGATTCACTAAATCTGTTATTATTATTGACTTTCATTATCAAATAAAGAACTATGGAAGAAAAAAAACCGAAGGTGTCTATTTACTTTTGTCAACCTTCTGTACATCTCTCTCTCTGTAAATTAGGCCACACTGTACCTCAGTGCCTGTTCTGTATAATATTAGCAAGTTATATGTATATTATCTTTAACTTGTAAATATATACAAAAAAGATATGATGAGAAGAATTGATCTAATTAAAAAAATTATTAACCAAAGAATCGAAAGATACTGAATTGAAAGCGGAGACATAAACAGGACTTAAAATTCTAAGTTTACATTTCTTAATCGCAGAATACTACTGCTGTTTAGGTAATAAAAAATTAATGAAAATTAATCTTTATTGTCTTTTGTGTTGAGCAAATAATGAGGGGGTATTTAACTCCTTCGTAACAGCAAAAGTCATGTGACGAAAGGGACCCAGAGCTTTACACGCGATCTAGTAGTAAAGAAGCTTCCATAAAGGACTGGAATTTTTGACAGGCGGACAGTTTTATCAGGCGGTATGAGTCGACTTATCTGGTCGGCAGATGTGATAAAGCGTCTTCAAGAGAAGAGGGAGGGGGAGGGGTCATGTTTTTATCATGAATTTAATCTACTGTATATTTTATTTCTCAGAGTTTTGGAAAAGTAGGTGATGGGCAAAAATGACAGAAGAGGGGACCAAACAGAGTACTGAAGGAAAAGAAGAAGTAGCTCACAGAAAAAGTGTCTTTCTTCACTTCATCGGCTGCCTATATAAGCGTGTATGTACTCGTATAATGAAGACCCCATTAAAATATTTACCTTGTTTTTGTCCGTAACTCTCTCTCTCTCTCTCTCTCTCTCTCTTAGACAGGGCCGGATTAACCATTAAGCAAAATAAGCCCGTGCTTAGGGCATCAAGGGAAGGGGGGCACCACAGAAATTTTCCATTGTCGGATTTACCATGGATTTATTATACTATTATAATCGCGGCTTATAGCCTATAAGCTGTTGAAAACTGAATTATATATATTCATATATAGTATTTATTTTTTTCATTGTTTGAATTTGTAGTGAACAACAACCCTTTTGAGAGAATAAATATATTTCGTTGTAATCACACACTTTACGCTTTGCGTTATTATTTTGTTTATATCAAATCTTTGAGCGCCATATTAAAAATACATATAGATTAAATATTTTCGTGTGCTATAGTAAATGTAAAAACAAGATTCAGTCATGCTGAACTTTATAAAATAATTGTAGAAGACAATATTGAGTGTGCCTTCCCAAATGTAGAAATTGCCTTTCGTATATTTTTAACATTAATGGTCACAAATTGCTCAGCTGAGCGTTCATTTTCTCAGTTGAAGTATATTAAAAATACCAACAGAACAACTATGCAACAAGGCAGGCTGGATGCCTTATCTCTACTAAGTATAGAAGCAGATGTGTTACGTAAGATTAGTTTTGAGGATCTGATCAAAGACTTTGCAATTAAAAAAAGTAGGAGAAAACTTTTCAAATATAAATGAAGTGGAAGTATACAAAAATAAACATTATTTTCCATCTTACTGTAAGTTTTGTTTCATTTCAAAAAATAAAATTTTATTTTATGGTTTATTTTTGTTTATATTTTGAATTACATATATATGGGGCACCAAAATCTATTAAGTGCTTAGGGCCTCTAAAGGTCTTAATCCGGCTCTCTCTCTCTCTCTCTCTCTCTCTCTCTCTCTCTCTCTCTCTCTCTCTCTCTCTCTCTCTCTCTCTCTCTCTCTCTCTCTCTCTATATATATATATATATATATATATATATATATATATATATATATATATGAAAATTATTTCACGAAGGTAACACGTGAAAAATATTTATGATGAATAAAACCACGAAGGAAAGGAAACACAAAATGGTGCTCAAGCGCTTTCGTCTAATGACATCCTGAGGATGTCATTAGACGAAAGCGCTTGAGCACCATTTTGTGTTTCCTTTCCTTCGTGGTTTTATTCATATATATATATATATATAATCTTTTCGGTTTGACGGCCTTGGGAGGACCCCCCCCCCCCCCCCCCCAAAAAAAAAACCAGCTTTTTTATTTAATGTTTACTACATTTCAGAATAATACATTTTAGTTTAGAGAAATGAAAAATACGAGGGCCACTCAATATATTTTGCCCCACCTTTTTTTTCCTTTCCACGTTTCCTTGTAAGTTCCAGAAATTTTGTACACAAGTAGTTACATTCCCTTTTTACAAGCTTTTATTTTTCCACATAGTCTCCATCCTTTTCTACGGCTTTCCTCCACCTCGAAACAAGGGCTTTTATTCCTTGCTGGTAAAAGTCCGCTGGGTTCCGCTGGAGCCACCTCTTAACCTCCTCAACAACCTCATCGTCACTGAAACTTTCTTCCACGAATAACATCCTTCATTGGCCCAAACAAATGGAAGTCTGAAGGTGCCTGATCCGGGCTGTATGGAGGGTGGGGTAACACAGTCAAGCGCATTTTTGTGATGGCCTCTCTTGTTTGTAAACTGTTGTGTGGTCTTACGTTATCGTGCAAAAGAAGGACGTCTTCCAGTTTTCTCTCCGGTCGAACTCGCTTTATACGTCTCTGGAGTCTCTGTAGGGTAGCAATATATGCCTCCGAGTTGATTGTTTGTCCTTTCTTCATGATGTTCACCAGAATCACCCCTTTCATGTCCCAGAAGATGGTGGCCATAACCTTTCCTGCAGAGGGAGCCATTTTTAACTTTTTCTTGCGTGGGGAGTCTGCGTGATGCCACTCCATGGATTGGCGTTTTGTTTCGGGTTCAAAGTGGTGTACCCAAGTCTCATCCCTAGTCACAATTCGTGAAAGGAAGTCATTCCCTTCTGTCTCGTATCGAACCAACGACTCGGAAGCAATTTCTTTTCTTTGGGCTTTGTGATCTTCAGTCAGTTCGCGAGGAACAAACCGTGAACACACTTTTGAGTATCCCAGTTGCTGAATTATCGTATTCACACTTCCTTCACTAATTCCTAGCTCCAGTGATAGCTCCTTGTATGTGACGCGCCGATTTGATCGAATGATGCTGTTAGCACGTTGCACAGTGTGAGATGTGACAGCCGATGCCGGGCGACCGCTGCGTGGCTCATCATCGAGGCTGGCTCTCCCTCTCTCCGATGATCTCTCACGTTTAGACCAGCGTTCAACTGTGCTTCGATCCACAACAGCATCTCCGTAAACCTTGTAGACGTTTGTGAATATTTCCAATTGTTTCCTTCCCTGCGTTAAGAACTCGATAACGGCTCTCCGTTTACGACGCACATCACTGTCAGACGCCATTTTCGAAACTGCGTTAACCATCGGTTTTATACAAGGGCGTTTAAAAGCGGTTTTATACAAGGAGAGAAGGTTCAAACTAGAAAAATCCGGTTATGTGAAGCGCAGAAAGTTCAAACTTACGGTCCAAAAGACATTTGAACTCCATGGCCTATTATTTAGCTAAGAAAAATGGGTGGGGGAAAATATATTAAGTGCCCCTAGTAGTATCAAGAAAATATAGTTGAAAGTGGAAAAAAAAAAATAAAATAAGGCGACTAGCAGAAGCCCGTGGTAAAACTACCACGCTTAAACAATCAACAGGGGCAACCTACAGGGAAATTATTGAATTCCCGGTTAGGTCAACTGTACGCCCTTGACGACTGGTTAGGTTAAGTCGTGATATTTTCGTTAGTTTACTGTCAAAACTAATGAAAATACCACGACTTAACCTAACCACTCGTTGTCCCTGTTGATATTTTTACCACGGGCTTCTGCTAGTAGTGTCTTATTTTTTTGTTATTTTTTTCTACTTTTAACTCTATTTTCTTTATACTATTTCTCATTCTTCTAAATTAAAATGTATTATTCTGAAATGTAATAAACATTAAATAAAAAAGCTGAGTTTTTTTTCTGCAGGCCGTCAAACAGAAAAGATTTATATATATATACTAGAAATGCCCACTGCACCTTGCGCAGCAAACCCAAGGTGGGGACAGATGAGCGGGTGTGTTACTAAAACGTTTCCTGGTTCTTCCTTAATGTGTATATTAATTTGGTACAAATTACTGTAGCTGTTTAGGCGTATATATATAAAAGCTCTTTGCATGCGCAGAGCTACGTGACCTACCCCACCTATTACACACCTCTTGGCCCTCTCTATCCTCCTGTCAAGTTTAGTTAAGATCGGCCCAAGGACACAGGAGTAGTTAGGGAACAAACAGACACAGATTTTTGTGCTTTATATAGTATATACTCGTATATTTGAGTATAGGTATGATGTGTCAGATATAATTACTGTACAGTGTACAAGTAAAAAAAAAGTATGATTGTGTTACGTAAATAATTTGATTAACTAAGTATTAATAAATATGTTTTATCAATTGTGATTATACAGTATGTTTTGATCAGTGCTGTGACTTAACTAGTTACAAAGTAATTGCTTTTTTTTTTAGTAACTGTAACGGTAACTAGTTAAGTTTTCCGGCCGAGTAATTATAACTGTAACTATCATAATTACAAAAATTCATAAATATTTGTAACTTCTACTAATTACCTTTTACTCTGAGAGCAAAAAGTTAGTAGCTACTTTTTTCACAAGCCTCCTTCGATGTATGATACATATTGTACACATTGCAACTAGGGTGGACATTTAAAAAGGAGGACACTGCGTATGTGGCCGTACGTTAACATATATAAATTATATATATATATATATATATGTTAACGTACGGCCACATACGCAGTGTCCTCCTTTTTGGAAATATGGAAATGGCCACCCTAAGGACAGAGTGCTCAAAAGGCGGACTGTCCGCCTAAAGCCGGACGTCTGGCCACCCTAAATTTGCAACTTTATTGATGACATATATCTAATGCTAATATGATCACATTTTGCAATTACTGAGTAACTACTTAAATCGTTAAATCCCAATCAGTTTGAAATAAATGACCAAATAAATAAAACTAAAAGCAATAGTTACCTTCAAGAAAAATCCATTTCTGTCAGCGTAAACAAAACTTTGGCAGTCATCATTTATAAACGGATGAATCCATAAAGTGACTCGATATCCCATTGACTGAAAAAGGATCGATGATTCAGGAAACTCATGTTTGCGCTCATTCATTTAGTAAGAGATAGTCATTCATTACGAGATGGTATTTCCGGTTACTGATGGCCCAGGGCGGCAAATTTTAGGGGGCGGCAAAATTTTGAGGGCAGTAAAATTCTGGAGGAAAAGTCGCTACAAGAAAGGTAACAAGAAAGCACTCTTTACGCAGAGCTGGGCACTTGCGGTTTTTTTTGCGGTACTGCGGTACTACCGTGTTGGTCGGTACCGCGGAAAGTACCGCGGGAAATTTGAATGCGGTAGCGGTACTGCTGTACTTTCAGCGATCCTTTGCGGTACTGCGTTATGCGGTACCGGTTTGGTAGTGCGGTAGTAGTACCGCAGTACCGCAAAAAAACGCAAAAAAAAACGCAAGTGCCCAGCTCTGCTCTTTAGGTAGGAAAAAAATCCATAATTTCTGGTTGTTTTTTTTTAGCTAAAAAAACAGAAAAGTTAGTACCACTTAAAAAAAGAAATCTCATTACGTTTGAACGAAGTCGATTTCAAAGTTGGTCCTTGGCCTTAATATATTTTATTAATTTTAATAATATCTTTATTTTAAAGCTAATTATTTTTATTTTATTTCAGATTTACTGTTTACACTTTACAGAGTATCAAGCCAAAAATTGGCCAATTATTTTGTTTAAGGTCAAAATATGATAATAAAAACCCACTCTAATAGACAGAGTTTATTTCCACACAGTTTCGATGCCCACTGGCATCTTCTTCGGGTTTTCTCTATAAAATTGAATTTATATTGTTTCTATTTTGCAACTTTGAACTTTGAAACTGGACAACATTTAAAATTTAAAGACAAAATTGTGTTTATTTCAGTTTAGTACAGTAATGGTATTTATACAAGGTAAGAAGAAAGCAATTTTTAAGACAATTTTAAATTTTTTATGTTAACTTAACTGCCTATATGTAAACTGTTAGAGACCTACTCAGCCTGGCTGAGCTATTTTTTTTAAATATATAATTATAATATATTTTATTAATTTTAATAATATATTTCTATTTTAAAATATATTATTTATATTTTTAATTAATTTCAAATGTATTTGTTTTTTCAGATGAGTGATAGGAGAAAAAGACTAAGCGGCTCGGAGTATAAGAAGAGAGCTCTGGAGAAAGCTGAAAAACAACGAGATGTCATTGACAAAACTGCAAAAATTGATACTTTCTTCAAGAAATCTGATATAAAGAGCAAAAATGTTGAAACAAATCCGAATGTTCTTTTAAAAGAATTAGAATGTACCGAGATTAGGAGTTTCCAAGAAGATCAAAATGTTAATGAAGGTCCTAGTACTTTTAGATTATCTGGTAGAGAAGTTCAAGAATCCTGCCTACCCTATACTAAGTCTTTTGATGTAGGTAGCATCATAACTACCCCCAGCAATACTTCCATTGGACAAGACCCAGCATTATGGGGAGTTAATGATGCGACACGTCATTATGTGTCAGAGCATGGCATAAATCAGGACCTAGAAAACATGAACTTTTCTCAATCAAAGAGACGTTTTGTTGAACGATTCAGATATTTTTGTAAAACCTTATTTGAAACACTACTTGTCAACGGAGAGAAGGTGAAGAGAACATATTAATGTATTCGGAGAGCACAGGCTCAATTTTCTGCGTTCCATGTCAGTTATTTGGTGGAACTACTAAAATTGGTAAGGAAGGATTTGATGACTGAAAGCATGGCAGTGAAGCATTAACAAGCCATGAAAATCCCTCTGAACATTAGTCATGTGTGTTAGCTATGAAAATGAGAAGTTCAACTCTCGGAAGAATTGACAGACAACTTTTCTATCAAATTGATGAGGAGAAGAAGTATTGGAGGAATGTTTTACAACATCTGTATGGAGGTTTTCATACACATCTTTGCGACGGTTTACTTCTTCATTAATACTTATCTTGTGGTACTTGACAGATTATTGTTGGAATTAAACTGTCGCAAAGATGTGTATGAATACCTCCATGCACGGTTTTGCATTTTTTACAAAAGTCACCACCTTGAATCCGACAGATATAACTACCAATGCTATTAAGCTTTGGGAATTTTACAAGGATGACTTGGCGGAAGCATTTGTTAATGAGTGTCTTCATTTCTGTGGGTTTTTTCTGAATTTGGAGAAAACTCCTACGAGCATTCTTGAGATGAGTGAGATGATCCAAGCAAAAGGATTAAAAGAAGTTTACCCATATGTTGATAGTGCGCTCAGGATCTTCCTATGTGCGCCGGCTTCCAAGTGTTCTGCTGAAAGATCTTTTTCTGTACTGCGACGACTAAAGAACTACCTACGGTCAGTGGTGTCAGAAAATCGTCTCAACTCTTTAGCTATCCTTAGTATTGAATCGGAACTCACGAGAGCTCTTAGCTATACAGATCTTATTGACTCCTTCACTGCTCAGCAATCTCGGCGGAAACTACTTTGAGTATTCTACAACGGTCGATTTCGTAACTAAACATAAAGATCGTAAAGATAACCTACAATGCAGTTCTGTTCACACATTTAAGGGATTGTGTTTATATATATACATATATATATATATATATTGATTATAAAACTATCTTATATGTTAGGATATATTTTGCTAGAGTAAATGCCTAAACCATTTGACTGCATTTTACTGAAAACCTTTATATCAAATAACTACTTATTGCTAAATGGTAACTTCGTAAGTGTCCGAAGGGCGGCTAAATCAGTATGGCCCTTCGCGCCAGGAAACCTAAATCCGCCCCTGGGTGTGGTGAAGGTACAAATGCGAAAGAAAATTTGTCGAAAAATAAGATATTTAAAAAAAAGTCCCCACAAACTTTTAGGCTGCTTCTATTTGGATTTTTTTCCTTTTTTTCAGAGAAAATAACATTTCAAAACCTAAATCCCAAACTTTCTATTGAAGTTAATTTTTTTTTCAAAATTGTATTAGTTTTTCATTGTGTGTGTGTGTGAGAGAGCGGGGAGGGGGGGGGGGGGGAGGGGAGTTTTCGCAACTATTGATGCGCCCTTTGAGAAAGGGTCGAGAGATCTGTAATACCATACTAAAGTTCCTATTTTAACTTAAAAAATTTGTTTATTTTTACAGAATATGTGCGTAGAGAGATGAAATGTATGCACTGAATTTGAGCAGACACCATTCTTCACGTGAACTTAAGCTCTGCTTCAGAATGTACGAGGGTAATTCAATAAGTATCCGCACTTTTTATTTTCACAATTTTATTTTCACATCTGATAGATTATAAACACATCACTTCTCAACATAGTCTCCCTGTTTCTCAATACACTTTGTCCAGCGATCTACAAGCTTCCTAATGCCATCACAAAAGAATGTTTTTGGCTGTGTGCGTAGCCAGTCATGCATCGCCTCCTTCAGGTCATTATCGCCTTGGAATCGCTGACCTCTCAAAGCGTCTTTTAGTGGTCCAAACGGGTAAAATTCCGAAGGTGCCAGGTCTGGACTGTAGGCTGGATGGTCAAGAACTTCAAATTTAAGTTCTTGAAGGCATTTTCTAGTCTGTGCAGCGGTATGAGGGCGTGCATTGTCGTGTAACAGAATAACACCTTCCGACAATCTCCCTCTCCGGTTTGTGCGAATTGTTTGTTTTAACTCATTCCGAAGCATGTCAGAATACGATGCACTTGTTACTGTAGTTCCACGCTGTAGATAATGTTCAAGGATAGGGCCTCGTGTATCCCAAAACAGTGTTAGCATAACTTTACCTGCTGACGGCTGCGCTTTGAACTTCCTTGCAACGGATGTTGGATGCTTCCATTGCATGCTCTGTCGTTTGCTTTCTGGTTCATAGTGATGGATCCAGGTTTCATCTCCAGTGATAATGCGCTCCAAAAAGTTTTCACCTTCATTATGATACCGCGCCAAAAGACGAGGGCGGACGTCCATACGATTACGCTTGTGCTCTTCTGTCAATTGTTTGGGCACCCATCTTGCACAAACCTTGCGAAAGCCAAGAATGTCATGAACTATCGAATAGGTGACCCTTGACTGATGTCTAATGAAGATGCAATTTCTTTTATTGTTAATCTTCTGTCATCGAAAATCATGGCTCTGGCTTCTTCCTGCTTGTCACCACTGGTTGATGTTGACGGTCGTCCTGAGCGCTGAGCATCTGTCACACATGTCCGACCTTCCTCGAACATTTGAATCCTCTCGTACACACTTCGCCGTGGTAACGCATTATTCCCATACTGAGCACATAAACGCGTGTGAATTTCAGCTCCTTTCACACCTTCTGCCCACAAAAAACGAACCACGGATCTCTGTTCTTCAAGAGTACAAATTGAAAGCGGCGCAGTCATGCTCACTACTCGTACGATATGTGACAGCTACGAGTAGTCTAAATAAGCCTATACTGTTGCTAGCCTAAATAAGCCTATAGATCTCAGTTTGGCTCGTTATTACGAGTATATATTATATACCGTATACTATATTATCACTAAAATAAAAAGTGCGGATACTTATTGAAGTACCTCGTATTTACAATAATCCTTAATACTGATTTTTAAATATGAATCAGTATTGGAATACGAATCGTCAGTTACCTAAGTCAAGATACACTAGACCACCCCCACCTCATGGGTGGGTTTATTCAGGGCCGGATTAACCATTAGTTACGTTAATAAAGCTGTAGCCTCAGGCCCTCGAGTTTAGGCCCTAATTTTTATATCATAAACCCTAAATCTTTGTCACAAGGTTGGTTAAGTAATATCATATATAAGTGCATAATTATATTCAGAAGTGGAAAATAAGAGATTTTTAGTTTTAGTTAAGAGTTTTTTTATGTCACTACAGTATATCTGATGGTGTATTATTGTCGATATATATGTATGATTTTCAGTCATGTTTGTATGATTGGCTTGAAAGGGTTAATCTGTTTCCGAAATTGTTTTTCAGACGTTGGAAATTTGGGCCTAGTGAATGATCATTCAGCATGTCGAAGAAAGGGGAATGTTTTGTTTGATATCATCACAGTTTAAAGCCAGGAAGAAATTATTCTCTATTTGAACTATATGCTGTTTTTTCTGTTTTTTTTTTTTTTAATGTACATAGCTTTGATTTTTGTTAGTCGTTGGATAAATATACATTTCTATTTGTTTGAAGATTTATGAATTATATACAATATATATACTGTATATTACATATTTATCCCTCTAATTAGGGTTGCCAACTCCATGAAGTTTGAAAAAAGGACAAGAACATCAATTCCAATATACTGTCTACAGGGTCAGGGAAAGAAGTAAAATTTTATTTATAATTTATTACAATTTATACTGCATACTCTTTTATTGCATATTTTCTTAAAGGAAATATTTTTATTGATATACAGATATTGACCCATTGAGTCATGCATTGACAAAATTTATGGTAACTTAATATTTATTTATTGTTAAATTTATAATTTTCTTGATTTTTTGTTAATATTGAGGTGAAGAAATGAACTTATAAAATGTTACTCGACTTAAGACTGTAATTAATACTAATTATTTCCTTTTAAACAAAAGTTTTATTACAAAACTGTTGTTTGGAACAAGATTGTTATCAGAAAAGGACAAATGGTGTCCTTTCCGAACTCAATAAAGGACAAGGACAAAAATCTACAAAAAAGGATTGTCCTTTTCAAAAAAGGACGGTTGGCAACCCTATCCCTCTTATTAGTCTTTGGCCCCTCACAGCCTTAATCCAGCCCTGGGTGTATTTATTCAGTAATCGACTGAACATCAACCAAATTGTGAATCTTTCTCTATGTAATTGGATAGAAAATTAATTATTTGTATAAAATTTTCACTTTTGAAAATTATATTTCTGTTATAATACTATACACATTTCTGAGGATTAAGAGAAAATTGAAAAAATATCTAAGAAAAGAATACTTTAAATTTCCTGATAAAATAATGTCATAAGTCTTACATGGAGAGTGTCTATCATTCCTTTGGGGTCTGGAAACCTCTCTGGGTTGAACTTAGCGTCTCCATAACATGTTTCCCAATTGTCATCAATTTCAATCTGAAAAAATAAAAATCGAGAAGTCACTACGTTATGTAATAAGAGTAATTGTATGTGAAGAAGGTAAAGGTACTCGGTGGAAAAATGGGAGCCAGTGGGATCAGATCATAAACCATTTCGCGCAATTTCAGAGACAACGCTCTTACTGACCACACCATCCTGAATCACTAGAGATCCATTCAAAGGAGACCATTATTTGCTGTGTTCAGCCATGTTCCCATCTAGCCCCCTCGTCTTTATAAAGCGTAAAAATGCTTTTAAGTGTAATAACCACACTATATATTATATTGTATAGTGTGGTGTATAAATGATGATAAGAAAGAAAAAGGTATAGGGTGGATACTGTACTTAAAAGCATTTTAAAGAGTAATTCTCTGTTGGGTTCCTTTGCAGAAATATTTAGTTTCGTTTCTGAGAAAAATGTTAAGGTATTTTTATACAGTCAAGATCTTGAAGCAAAGCACACATTGTAAAATTCAAATATCAAATCCTGTCCTCTGTGTTTAAGAACAGATACTGTATTTACACTGTGTGCTTTGCATCAAGATCTTAACTGTGTGGTGCTGCATTTCGGAGTACTAACTACTGTTTAATACCGGGAATCTATTTCTCGGGATTTCTCAGGAATCGTAGTTCCCGTTTTCCGGGAAATTAGGAAAAAGTTAAATCTTTGAATGTAATACTTATACTTCCTATATAAATGATAATAATACAAAAAATAACTTTCTTAGTGTTAATAAAACGTCATAAATTCAGTCAGTTGCTATTACAAAAGGATTCTCAAATATATAATAAAAATGAAATATACTCCTATTTTTTCCCATTTAATTAAATTCGCATTTTGTAAGTCTAACAAATTACTAAGTTAATGCTTTACTTTGATTTCATAAAAATATATTAAAATGAAAATAAAAAAATTTGCTTTTTCTTAAAGGAAATGTAAATATTAAAACGTTTATAAACGTTTGTTTTTACCATTGCACGTTTAACCACACTGGAAGATAGTCTTAAAGTGACACTGTTGCGATACGAGTTACCAAAGTGATTATATCATCATAAATTAATAAGGGTAGACTATGCATTAGTGTCCAACTCCCTTTAAATTAAAATTCAGCTTGGGAATATTTTGCAAAAACGTGTTGGTGACTTTACTCAATGTTCAATATGAAATAAAAATACACAGAAACAAAGCCTTCCTGCACCCTTCTATACATAGAAATATTATCTTCTGTTGTCTCAAATCACTCAAAAGAGAAGTTTTGAAGACCATTTCTTCTATTTAAAGAATGTTATCTAGCACTAAAGGAAGTTATTATATCATCTAACAAGAAGCTTTGATACCCAAACGAAGGAAAATCTTTTCCTAGAATGCACCCTCAAAACGAAGTTATCTATCTATAACTATTAAAAAAAATCTTCATTTTTGGAAAAATTTCTTTCAAAAATTTTAAAAATATTAAAACAGTATTATGCATATGCATATACATATTGCAATGTTGATCAATTGTTGCAAGGTGCCAGCCCCTACTCCCTGAGGGTGGGGTGGAGTAATAGAGGAGAGGGTGGGGGAGGGGGTATGCAACAAGGGGCTGGGGGTTAGCCCCCAAGTTGCATAAAGGGGGGTGAGGGGTTTTGGGGGAGAGGGAGAATGACCTCCCCAAAAGGGGTAACTCTAATGTGCCCTCGCCGTAGGCGAGTTTGCGAAGCACAAGCCCTGTTCGTAGGGCAGGGAGCCGAAGACTCTGCTTGAAGTTCTAAATTTAGGTGTTATTTTGAGTGTATCAAGTGTAAAGGGGTGGGGGTCAACAAATGGGATGAAAAACCATCTTGAGACACAACATAAAATGGTAAAAGTTTTGAGTAAATCTGACGATCAAATTCCTGATGATTCATAATTTCATGTAACAGAAATGAGCAAGAAAAATGCAAAATTGATAACTTTTTGCAACCAAAGAGCACTAACACAAAGATTTGGATGATGACGAATTATTTTCTATACCATCTAGAGCAGTACTTTTGAAAACTGCAAAGAACTTGATGGAAAGACTTTCACTGAAGAGGACTGCGAAGAGCGGCGAGTTGATGGTGGTATGGATATCAATCAGCCAAATAATCAAGCTTCAACTTCAAATCCATTGATTCCAGTTTTTGAGATAGGAAACCTCTCGAGTATTCTTGATATGGAAATTAGACAGTCCAAAAAATCACAAAAATCAGTTGTCCAAAGAGTTTTCCATTTATGAGGCGACAAACAAGAAAATACCCAATCTTCAGTTATTGTACGCAGGGGCGTCGATTGCTCTAAAATAGTGTGTGTGGGGGGGGGGGGATACTTCGCCTTCAAACAATACTCTGAGTAGCTGTTGCGTGTAATATATGAATGTCGTAATTTACCATTTACTTGTTTTTGTATTTTTCTCAGCATGTTGAAAAAAAAACAATGTTTAACCGAAATAAATCTGTTATTACCTGTAGACAACAGAGGTCAATGTACATAAACTGATAACAAAATATGTTCGTGAAATATAAAACAAATAACGGACTGCTAAATTCCATGATAAATATCCACTGGTGTTCATGAAAATAATTTATAATATTGCTATTACATTTGCATATGCATATAATACGACATCTAACGTCTTATTAGGTGCCATTAATAGTTAGCATTTATAGCAATTCATCTACGAAAGCGGGGGGGGACAACTGGTAGGTTGTCCTCCCCTTTGTAAAAAGTGGAGGGGGGACATGTCCCCTGCGTCCCCCCAGCAATCGACGCCCATGTGCATATAATACGACATATAACGTCTTACTAGGTGCCATTAATAGTTAGCATTTATAGCAATTCAGCCACGAAAGTGGGGGGGGGACATGTCCCCTGCGTCCACCACGCAATCGACGCCCATGATTGTACGGCGCTTTCGCAACAATACCACCTTCTTCTGTAGGGGCTGCGAGAGTTTCCTCCGTCTGTGGACTTTTTGTCACCAAAATTCGAAATAGAATGTCAAATGAATCCTTAGATGCTTTTTGTGCTTTTTAAAATCTTATTTTATTTAAAAAAAATCTTGCTAGAAAACTTTCTTATTGTAATTTGCAATGCTCTTTGTTAATCAACTGCAGTATTTTGATACATAGTAGGCCCCCTACATAATGCAAAACTTGTTTTGATAGATCTCATTTTCGTTTTTCAATTTACTGAATGTTCAGCTTCAGCAGGATTGTTTTATGATAAAGAGAAATAAATTTATCCTCATAAAATTATATATTTATTTATTATTATTATTATTACAAGCAGAGCCTTCGGCTCCCTGCCCTATGAGAGGGGCTGGTGCTTCGCAAAGGCGAGGGCACCTTCGTAGAGTACCGAGATGAATACAAAAATATTATTTTACATTTTAACTATAGCTTCACAAATTTTTAACCCACTGGCTCAGAATGCGAAGCTCAAAAGGTTAGGGTTACCCCTTTGAGGGAGGTCATTCTTCCTCTCCCCCCAAAATCCCCTCACCCACCTTTATGCAACTTAGGGGGGGGGGGGGCTAACCCCACACAGCCCTTGTTGCATAATCCCCCTTCTCCATTACCCCACCCCCACCCCCATGGAAACAGTAACATTGTATAGTTTAATATTTGGCAAACAATGCCCACAAAGATGGGAGATTGTGACAAACCTAATTAGTCTTCAACATGACCGCCTCTTCCGGACACGACAGAGGTCATAACGAGAGGCTAATTCTTACGACCACCTGCATGTGGTTTAGTGATAGACCCCGTTTCTTCAAATGTGCGGTACCACTGCACTATGGAGTCGTATTTAGGAGCTTTTCGAACACCATACACACGGCGAAACTCACGCTGTACCGCTGTCACACTTTCAAACTTAGCAAACCAAATGACACACTTCGCACGTTGTTGTGCATTCGCCGCCATCTTTGAAACTGGCATATGTCTCATGAGTTTGGCAGCAGATGGCGCTCGTACGTCTGGCAGCGGATGGCATAGCCGATTACAAACTCCCACATTTTATGACTACATGTTCAACAGATGAGCGCTGTATCACTTCTCGGTAGATTCTCACAGTGTTTTTATTTTATCCATACCCAAACGGATCACCCTCTATTATGGTGTAGTTTTCAAATAAAGCAAATAAAAGTTGTCCTTATTTCTTCCATGTTTAAATAATTCTACTATTGAATTTTGTTGTTTCCCTGGTTTTCTGGGTATTCCCGGGAATGGTGTTCTTGTTTCCCGTTTACCGGGGTTTGAAATATCTTTTCTCATTCTTAAATACTTGTACTAACTATAACGGTTCAAATGCGGTAAATAAGAGATTGTTGGTGTTGATAGAAAGATCTCAACATACAGGTTGTTTCAAAAGTCCGGAATCATAGGAAATATTTTTGATGTTTACATATATATACATATATTATTAAATGACAAAAGAAAATGCATGGACTTTACACTCACCTGGCTGTTATTGAAACCTTTATCTTTAATTGTTTGAGCCAAATCGATAACTCTGGAGTCATTGACGTACGTCATGTACTCGGCCCAAGTGGACCAAACAGGGTATGTGATCATCCTCTCGTCAGGAATGTCTTTTGGATAACGGAAAAACTTACGAAAAGAAGATTCATACACCTAAAGTTAAACAAATATATATATATACATATATGGAGTATTATAGAGATAAGTAATAAAATGTTTACACATATAAGTAATAAGTAATTATACTGAACTTGGTTGGTGCATCTTAACTTTAAATTCTGTTACAAATTTATTTTTGATTGAAAAAGCAAAATAACTGGATGTAATTGGATAGTTTAACTGTCTGAAATAAGTACTTTTTGCTTTCAATAATATACAGTATAGTGACGCAGATTTAAACCTTTCTAAATGTATACTAATCATATTTCAATTAAGTACTTATTTACATCTCATGCCGCTTTTTTCAGTACTCTAGTGTCGCATGTTGTAATACTTGAAATATGTAAAATGATGAAACTTCACTTACCTGTCGAACATCATTAGCGTAACAGAGGTAATATGTAAGGTTGAGAGGAGAATCTTTTGATTCTGCCACAAATGGCAGTTTGTATTGCGAAGAGAAACACATTTGATCCGCTCTTCCGTCATTATCACTGTCAGGCATGCTGACGAACAGGGGAACTCTGTCTTCCACCTTAAAGAAGAAGATAGTGTAGGAATCATATCAACAATGATAACACTGCCCAACACCAATTTTGCTGATTTAATTCTAACACCTGTTTTTAGCTAACTTTGGTGTGCTGATTTAAAAAATCACCTTAGTTTTTGCTTATCACGTCAGGTTTTCGAGCAATCAAATACGGAGATATCGCATTTTGGCAGGGTTATGCCCAATTTTTTTTCTTTTCAAAAAATAAGTTTTTACATACTCAGAATCAGCATGGAAAAGTAAACAATTGTGCAGGGAGTGAACTTTAATATACAATGGTAATATTGACACAAAGTGATTAAAAGTGTTTAAATAAGCAAAAAATGAATCCATGATCATGACGTCACGCTCACACCTGGGGAAATCACAGATACCCAAGATTTTAATATGTTGTACATGACCTTTAGATTTAATGCACAGATTTGCGTATTCCACAGATAAAATTTTAACAGTAAAACAGCTGTTAACAGGTCTCAAAAATCATCAATTTTGATAAGTGCCCTTCATGGATCACCCAAAATAGGCATATTGCATTGCACATTGCACGAAAACCTGATGTGATGGACAAAATCTAAGGTGATTTTTGAAATCAGCACATCAATATTATCCAGAAACAGGTCTTAGAATTAAATCACCAGCAAAAAATGTTTTTTTTGTTGGGCAGTGTAATCCAAACCTTAATATTACCACCTCTTCTAAATTTAATATTTGTTTTTCATATTTCTCTTCAATTCACGTTGTCATACAATCCTACAAAATGTCAGGAGAACTTCTGTTTCTTTCCAATCGTAACAATTACATTTCAAGCTCTCGCTATTAGAGAATTATACTATATTCTTCACACACAAAAATTAACTTACCGCAACCTTCTATAAAAATCTATATTTAGGAAGATAATCTTCTATTTTCTAAATTCACTCCAAAAAGAAGTTTCGAATACTATATCTTTTATCAAAAGAAGTTATGTACTATTAAAAGAAGTTATTTTATCATCTGAAAAGAAGCTATGATACCAAAAAGAAACACTTCCCCTAGAATGCACCCTCAAAATGAAGTTATTTCATCTGAATTAAGAAAATTTTGTAAAATTGTGTTTTTCCTACTTTGGAGGTTTTCCAATATTGCCCATCGATATGCTTTCAGTAGGTTCACTAACGTAACCCTATACTAAAGAAACTCAAATTCATTTGCTAATACTAGTGTAAAATTGAAGATTTCCCCCGTTATGAGTTATCCCCTTGTAAGAGGTAATTTCTTTTTATTATTGGATCAGCTGAAGATCAGGACCCCCAGCCTTCTTTAGTTAGCCTTATAAGGCTAACTAACAAAAAAATTACGACCTAACCTAACCAATCGTTGGGTCACCTGTACGCCTTTGACGAGTGGTTAGGTTAGGTCGTGATATTTTCGTTAGTTAGCTTTATAAAGCTAACTAAAGAATGCTGGGGCCCCTGAGCTTCAGGTGATCTTTATTATTTCTACTAGCTATGTAACTTACTATAAGAAAAATAACTATCTGTTTAAATACACGTTTTCCAGAGAGCTTAAACTGTGCGTAAATCTTCTAATAATTGTAGTAGTAAGGGAGGGAAGCTAGCAATGGGAATAAAACCACGAGTTTGGGTCATCGATGTGGGAGGGGATGGGGAGGTTATATGGTAGGGGGCGAAGGAAGTTAGGATGAAAATTATTTTTTTCAAAATTTTATTTTTACGGGACCTGAATGTACTGAATATTTATTACAAATTTAGAGGTAGAATTAAAATCATCTTAATTTTAATGCATGCAAAGTATTTCGTATTTAAAATCTATCTTTTGTTTGGAAGTATTATAAATGTCTCTAAATTGAATGCCTTTTAAGCTTTACCCTTGCAGCAATTCCTTCTGACGAAATCCAAAAACTTTCGGTCACTCCTCCGTAGTCCCACCTTTGGGCGAGCATGTCAGCTGTGACATAGGCTACCTCGATTCTTGGATTTTTTTCCATTGGCCAAGGTTCACTGTATTGCTCTCCACCTCCATACCTGATGATCAAGTTATCAGTTGGTACACAAATTTTTCACTGACAGTACTTTATCATTTAATTTATTGGGGTTTAACCTCCTTCGCAACATTTAAGGTCATATGACGGAGGGAACCTACAGCTTTACGTGGGATCCGAACCACGGGTCGCTACATAATTTGGGCGCAGAGGACGGTCTCCCATCCAACTACTACCCAGACCCAATGTTGTCGTTTAACTTTGCTGATCTCCGGGAAGCGGTGTTACGACATTGGCAACGACGTAGCCCTACTTTATCATTTAGTGGTCCGAATCCGCAGTGCACTCTTAAATGTTACGAACGAAATTAAATAGTACCCATCGTCATTATTATCAATAATAAAAATTCTCTCTCGCTTAACGTGGTAACATGTATGCGTACCAGTGTCCAAGGAGAGAAACGCAGTCCTTCAGTTCTTTGAGCTCCTTTGTCGTCCATTCAATCTTTTCACAATTGTCTTCATAATTTACAACGACCTTCGCAACCCCATAATCTAAACATTCGTCTCCATCGTCACATTCTATTCCTTGTGCGTCATCAGGAAGTGTTAAACCCCAGTCCACTAAAGTGCTATCTGGAAAGAAAGATTAAACATGTTATTCAATATAATAATAATAATAATAATAATAATATAATAATAATAATTAGTCAATAAAATCATTGTACACTGTACAGTCAATTCAAAAAGTTGTCATAAAACTCCATGTTTCGTTTTATTAAATATAGGTAAGAAACATGGAGTTCAACGACGATTGTACCTTATAAAGTTATCAATAAGGTATAGAACAGTGGTTCTCAAATTGGGGTAAGTGTACCCCTGGGAGTACTCGAGAAGTTAACAAGGGGTACGTGACAATTAATAAAAAATAAAACTAGAGTTTTTATTTGCACGAAAATGTAAAAATGTTGTGTCATAACATGAGAGGAAATTGAAATATATATTAATTATATCCTATTTACTTCTTTATTTATAATATTGATTCGATTTATAATATCAAGTTATATATAATATTATGACACAGCTTTACTGACACAGGGTGAAATAGGTTCGCAAAATAGGGAAGTGGTGCGTAACTGACTGGTGTGGATGAGGGCACGAAAAGATTTATTGGTGGGGGGAGATAACCTACAAGTACCAAATAATGTTTAATAAGCAACTTAATAAAATATTCTATCGCTTATTTATTTTATTTTAATTTCATATCATACACCCTCTCGTTTTGGGTTTGGTTATAAATCTTTTCGTGCCCTCATCCACCCCAGTCAGTTACGCGATTCGCGGTAAATTCATCGCGGTAAATTCATCGCGAGTAATTACATCGCGGTAAATACATCGCCTGGTAAATACATCGCCTGGTAAATACATCGCCTGGTAAATACATCGCCTGGTAAATACATTATTTAAAGGTGATAGTAATAAATATATAAACATTCGCATATTTTGTTTAATTTACGATGAATGTATAGTTTGTTTCGTTGAATTTGGTTTCTGTACTTGTGATATTCAAATGTTTTAGATTAATGCTGGAGGGGAATGGGTTGCTTTAATTAGGCTTAGTTAGGTTAATTTAAATTAAAAATTAACAATCGACAATAAGTGCAATTAATTTCATTAACAATGAAAAGGAAATTCAAAGACAAAAAATTATTAATATCAAATTTACTCAATATATACTGTATATGGAAAAAGAAATCAAAGTTACTTTTAAAAATAGAATCACCAATACAATAATAAATTTAATTTATTTCATTAGCAATGTAAAAAAATTCAAAGTAAAAAGATGACACTATTTTAAATTGGAGGAAGGAAGAAACATTCTAAAAAGACATTAATCTAAAACATTTGAATATCACAAGTACAGAAACCAAATTCAACGAAACAAACTATACATTCATCGTAAATTAAACAAAATATGTGAATGTTTATATATTTATTACTATCACCTTTAAATAATGTATGGCGATGTATTTACCAGGCGATGTATTTACCAGGCGATGTATTTACCAGGCGATGAATTTACCAGGCGATGAATTTACCGGACACCCCAATTTTGACAGAATATTTTCGTTAAAACTAACGAAAATATCACGACTTAACCTAACCAATTATCAAGGGCGTACAGTTGAGCTATTATAATAGATCAACTGTACGCCCTTGATAATTGGTTAGGTTAAGTCGTGATATTTTCGTTAGTTTTAACGAAAATATTCTGTCAAAATTGGTGGGGAGGAGATAACCTACAAGTACCCATTATTTATTTGTTATTTTGTTCTGTTGTACTTGAATTAAATAACATACGTACTGTATATAATGATTACTTTTATCTTATTTTATTATGATAAAGTCCAAATTTACGAAAGCCAATTAGTGTTAAGAGCTAATTTAAAAGAAATCATAAAGAAATTTTTTATATAACATACGAAGTTCGATACATTTTTAAATTAAATAGTCTGTCATGAAATTATGTACTAATTACATTACTAGGAGGTAGTGAGACGCACTAATTTGTTTGCTTGTCCAAGGGGAAGCGCGAGTGAAAAAGATTGCGACTGCTGAAATAGAGAAAGGGTGCGCGAGGAGCAAGTCATTATGTAAAGGATACACAGCCAAACAAGTTTGAGAAACATTGGTAAAGCGTACTTAAAAACAAAACTGACAACGACATCGTCAACACGCAGATAATCTCGCTTGAAAGGAAATACTGGGTGTCTGTAGCATATCAAAATAGGTGGTGGTGGTGTGTGTGTGTGAAAAGTAGATCTGGTGAATTTCAGCATGAAATTTGGTGTATGGGAAAATTGATTTGGGGCACGACACAAAGTAAACAAAAAGAAATTTCCATCATTCTGCCATGGAATTGAACGTTGCGCCATTCAGTTGAAAGTGCTGTTTGGGCATATCATAAAAGTGAGCTTTAAATTAATTAGAGATTAAAGAGTATCAGTGGGTCATCCAGCTTTGGTAAGGCCAACAAACTTACATATAACAACAAATGTCAGTTAAGATACATGGTACGTATTGAGTTTCGCGGAGACCAGCTCCTTGTAGCTATCACAAAGATCCTGACTGGCCATAATTGGTCACGTGGGAAAAACTGATCAATATACAGTAAAGTTACCACATCATAACCTAGTATAATATGATTCCTGTGAAACTTGATGTGGACCAAATAAATGGTAAAGTTTGCTAGACTATTATGACTGCATCAAACTAATTAAATCTCTGAAATGGGCAATGAATGTTGCATAAAAAAAAAAAACCACTAGGCCCAGAGGCGTCATGCCCATAGACGTTGGGTGGGCACGTGCCCTCCCCAAATTTACTGGAATAAATTTAAATATATATACTGCTGATTTTTCTTTACCCTTAAAATGTAGTTAAAGCACTGAATTACTGATTTCTTACAACTGATTAAAAATTATTTCTTTGAAAGTGCCCCCCCCCAAAAAATATTTTTCGCATGATGCCCCTGACTAGGCCCACAGAGGAAGGGTAGACAATGTTTGAGAAATTTAGACCTAAGTAAACAGATTGTAAGTTGAGCCCCAAGTTGTGAAGTTTGGCAGAGATGACCAGATATATGTTACCTTTCAAACTAAATTGCTAGTTGCAATCTTGTTGAGTCCCCTTCAGATAAATAGCATGACTAAATGGGCATGGGGATCACTTATCTCATCTTACACGAGATTTGGAGTCACTGTAATCCATTTCAAGTACATATACCATTTCTGCCAAATTTCTCATATTGGCTAAAGCCAAAAGTTAGAATGCAAATGGAAATATTGGGTAAGACCAGAAAAAATTCTCATGAACCTAATATATTGTATCTATATTGTGTTTAGGGCAAGATTCGGATGTTATGTAAGAATATGGTCGGGTACAGGGCACAGATATTTACAAATATAATTCTGTTTAAAGGCATAATCACTGGAGGCGCTGAGCAGTTTGTGGGTCTGCCAGTAACCCCAGCTTAGACGGATGTAAAGGACATAAGGAGCCCACCTACAGTCAAGTGGGAAATAACCAGACAGGAGAAATTCCTAGTGGGTACTGGGAAAAGCTGCAAGCTAGCACAAGTATAGCATTGGAGGCTTCTCTAGGATAACCGCAAGTAAAACAATCTGTTTTAATCGTTGGTTGCCCAATTAAAAAACTATAATTTATTTGAAAACTAAGCCTAAGGGCAGAAATAAGGTTCATACATTCTAAAAAAAATCTCTGGTGTACAAAGTGAGAATGGACAATATTCACAAGTGATGCTAACATTGGTATGGCCTACATGATATATTTTTTCCAACAGTAAAAATGTTTTTATATTTTTTAAAATAATTTTTCAGTGTTCCGAGGTTTCAAAAGTGCTACCTTACAAAAATTACCCTACTATATATATATATATATATATATATATATATATTTCGCCTGTTTATCCCTTTCTGTTACATCCACTGTATTATCTACAAAGAGTTAAAGGTAAATACGACATTTAGATCTGAATTCAAGTGCTTGATGATCGACAATGGACTGACTTCAATAAATGTGACCATAAACTCTCGCAAACTTTCTGCATCCCCCTGCAAAACACAAGCATAAGAACATATATATATATATATATTATATATATATATATATATATATATATATATATATATATATATATATATATATATAAGGATGTTCTTATGCTTGTGTTTTGCAGGGGATGCAGAAAGTTTGCGAGAGTTTATGGTCACATTTATTGAAGTCAGTCCATTGTCGATCATCAAGCACTTGAATTCAGATCTAAATGTCGTATTTACCTTGTTAACTCTTTGTAGATAATACAGTGGATGTAACAGAAAGGGATAAACAGGCGAAATAGCTAAGTTGGTAAAATGGAAAAACTAAACGAACCTGTGACAGGGCTCCTATTTTGCAAATTCAGGGTTAATGAATTTTTGTTGGCCAAAGGAGAAGCAGTCAATTTGATTAAGGCATTATGCGATGTTTTTTTTTTTATACAGGAGGGACGGGCCAAGGGCGAGCACCTGCAAAAATTACCCCCCTCCCCCTCTGTTTAAGAAGGAGAGAGCCGAAATCAAGGTCTCCGAGACTAACGATGCCTCTTTTTTAATTTTGAAAAGATTGTGTAGTGTGTAAAATGTATGTACAGGGTGTACACAATGTCTTGTCACCCAAGTAAAATACTAACTGATTTCGTTTCTCTTTCAGACCCATTTGAAATGTGTGATAGCAGCAACTATACGATTGAACAACAAATATTGGCTAGTACCTGGGTCCATGAGCGACCTTGTAACGGCAAAACCATTGAAAATATTCGTGCAGACTTCCAGGACCGATTCAATCGTGCAGCTTCTCCAAAAAGGACTCTGTTCAGATGGGAAAAGAAACTGTTCACAACAGGAACTATAAAAGATAAACCAAGAACTAGCAGGCCATCTAATAAACATATATGCAATAAAAACGTAACTGCATTAGTGATAAATGGGTCTGGAAGAAAAACAAATAATTTAGTATTTTACTGGGATGACAAGACATTGTGGACACCCTGTATGTGCAGTGAAGAATAGAGAGAGAAGTGTGTATCTGAGAGCATGCTGAACTGCTCACAGGGTAGATGAGATACGGAAAAAGATCAGCTAAAGGGGACAGTTACAAGAGAAACGAGAGTTCCAGCACTCCCTGCCTCCTGCCTAACATCTATCCCGGAGTACTTCCACGGTCGATTGGTGTCTACATTTTCCTCTTTAGGTGTTCTGTATTATGAACTAGTTTTAGGAAAGGTAAATAAGGACAAATTTACTGATTTTCTAATGTCGTTTTACGTTATAATAGGTCACGGACTGTCATCTGTTATTATGGACAACGCACCCTGCCACAATAATGCGAGAATGAACCCTCTTCGACAGACTGTTAAACATCTGCCTCCTCACTCCCTATTTCCATATTAAAATGAAAATTGTTTTATTTTAAAAGCTCATCTTAAAAGAAAACTGCGACATGCAACATGTTATGACACCAGAAAGAGAAAGAGAAGCCGGTATGACATTCATTCAACGAGTGAAGGCCACTTCTGCAATGAAAATATTAACCTCTTACTTCATAAAATATTAAAGTTGCAAACAGTATCTGCAGGTATAGATGTCTAGCTTCCAGTATCTAACCTATCTACTGTAAATATCTAGATGGGCTAGATATTTTAAATTATATTTTGACCATTTTTTTCAAAGATTCTGATTTTTTTCAACTATTAAATACACTTTCGAAATCGCAAATTTATACATGAACCACATCAGGTGAAGCGCTGTTTGTCGGTTACTTTTGAATTCTGTCAAAAGGAGATTACATTATTTTTAAAACGGCCGACGTCAATCCCACACGTCTGTTATTCTATTGTAGTATGAATAACTGTTAAAATGAGAGACTTTGACCTTCTGCAATGCGGCTCTGTCACTGTCATCTGGATATTGTTGAAAATAATTTAGCTTTTTAAAAAGGTCTAAAATGTTTCATTTCAGATGCAAACCAATACTTTTATAGGATGTAACTTTGTAAGCAGTAAAGGACATTAAAATAACTTTGTTATTAATTTTAACTAAGTTGTATTTAGTATTGCTTGATCTAAGCATTAAATGCAATTATTTTTCATAAATCTCATAAATATAAACCCATCGCAAATTAGATTACTATAAATTCGTTTCTAAACCTGAAAACATTTGCGAGTTCCCAAGCAACGAATGTATAAAGAAAACAACCGAACTCACCTTTCCCCATTGGCGAACATCGTTCTTCGTAGTCACTGGCGACAGACTTTCTCGAAGACGCAAATTGGATCGTCTTGGATTTAGCGTCCCAGAGCGTCACATCTCGAGGGTCAACCCCGAGTGACCCATTCGTCTCATGAACGACAATCAAAGCAAGGAGACCGAATACAGCCAAAAGGTTGGCTGAGAACATCGCAAAGTTTTATTTGATTACGACTTTGAATAAGTGTAGTTTGGCTGTTTTTGTGATATGATGAATAAATAAGTTACTGCTACAATTCTTAATTTTCTCTTAAAAACATATCCATCATTTAAATTTCTGAACTGTACTGCAATCAATATAAATAAATTTAATAGTAACAGTAGTTACGTATAGAATGAAGAGTTTTTATACACGTAGGCTAAGTTGGGACCACCACGTCGTACAACGTCGTTTCCTGTCAGATTAGTGAGGTTAAGCGACGCTGGGTCTGTTCAGAAGTTGGACGGGTGACCGCCCGCTATGTTTAGATGATGTAGCGACCCGTATTCCGCGTAGGTCCCCTTTGGCATATAAACTTTACCGTTACGAAGGAGGTTAAAGAACCCCAAACATTATTATTATTATTAACATTAACATATGTTTTGGGTTTTTTATTAATAGCTTTTAAATCTATTTTAAGTATAATTTGCATTTAATATCTATAGGTTCTTTTCATATACATACAGGGTGTCCCATAAGTCTGGTCTCATAGGAAAATTTATTTTAAATTAAATTTACAAAAGTAATATATTTGAACTTTGAAGTCTTTCATGAATGAGAAAGATAGTTTGTGGATTGTAAATAGTCTTTATTCTTAGCTTAAGTTATGTAGGTTACTTTGGTAGCTCTGTAAATAGTTTTGTTATTTAGTTGACTTGAGATTGACATTTTGCACAATTTTATTATTATTATAAAATATATCTCATGACTTGGATAACCTCGATAGGCCCCAGTGGCTTCATGTTTTCCAAATGAAATGTAATGTAATGAACTAAAACAAATGTTCAAACTGATGTCTTGTTTTGGGACCTTTTTTTTTAGTTGCAGGTAGAATAACACGCAATTGCTAATATGAAAGTGAGTTACACTCGTGAGGAAAAGGCCTCCGGAGGCCATTGCGTGTTATTCTACCTGTAACCAAAAAAAGGTCCCAAAACAAGACATCAATTTCAACATTTGTTTTGGTTCTAATGTATTGCTTTTGCAAATTTAATTTAAAATAGATTTTTCGGTGAGACCGGACTTATGGGACACCCTGTATATATATAATATGAAGTTGCTTATCATTAAACATTCGGTGCTCCTTTAGTATGCGGTCTACAAATTCTGCCGCGCTCTACTTTTTTCAAAGTGCAGTCTACAGGTTTTTTCGTTAAATTTGTGCCTGCTCACGCATTCTGCCGTTCTGTTTTTTTCGCTAAATGACTCACTCACATGACTTAGACCCTATTTGACCTTGAAATTCAAAATGATTGTTTAACATCAGTAGCTTGAGAAATTTGAAGCAGTAAAGTTGTAAACAATTCAATTGCCGGTGCTACTATAGTATGCGGTCTACCTACGATTGGTTAGGTTTAGTCAAGATATTTTCGTTAAAACTAACGAAAATATCATGACTAAACCTAACCAATCGTCAAGGGCAACTGACATTGGGATGTAAACAAGCTAAGAAGGTATACTTACATTTAAACTTTTTGTTTTTTAACTTTTCAATAAATTTTTTTCCTTACATTTAAACTTTTTATGTTTTTAACTTTTCAATAATTTTTTTTCAAGTAAGATTGTCATTTCAACCTTCTTTAACTACATTTAAAAAACAAATTGGTGTAGACCGCATACTAAAGTGTGAATTTGTCTGTAGACCGCATACTAAAGGAGCACCAAACATTCTTATCTTATTTTCTGATTAAGTCACGTTCATCTGCACAATAAAATCAGAATATTATTTTAGATTATAATTATATCTTAAACTTCTCCCATATGACTTTTGTTTCTTTGAAAGTAATCATTATAATGATATTGGGAGTTGTTTAAGCCTCCTTCGTAGCAATAAAAATCACGTGACAGAGGGGACCCACGGCTTTACGCGGGATTCGAAACGCTAGTCTCTGCGTCATCTACCAATTGTGGTAAGATATTTCATAAACTACTTTAAATGGATTATTTTCTAAGAAATGCACAGGTGGAGAGACTAAAAGAAAATGTAGAAAATTAAAATGACATCTACTAATGCGATAATTTAATTATAATTTTAAATTTTTATGGCATGTGTAGAGACCTGAACGCTTACGAGTGTTACATTTACCCAAAATGCTTATAATCCATCGCCAGAGCAAGAAAAGGAATAAATGAACACCCTATTCAAATATTTATCTTACTTATCTTTAAAACTTCAAATTCAAGGGCAGAAATGAGTGAGAGGAGTACGTGGGAAGAGAGAGGGAAATGATGGGGGAATAGCCTCCTGCGATGCTCGTAACCAAGGAAAAACGAGAATCAGGGGACTGATTGGAAGAAAAACAGTGTTACAGAAAGCCAAAGTTTCACGTATACACATTACGCATGAATGCGTGCGAAAGCCCCGAGAGACTTACGTATAAAAATAACTTGAATTATGATGCATAATAAATGTAATTTTGTGGAGACTGTTTTAGTTGAAAATAACGCTTTTAAAAAGCTGATTTAAACCCCATTCGGTCTAACAGTTCGTAGAAACACAGACACACACACACACACACATATATATATATATACATATACACACACTGTATATCATTATTATGAAGAATAATGTTACTGCAACGCAAAGAAATTTATACCAAAGCAACACGACAAAAATAAAAATTTCACTGTTTCACATATATAGTCTGAATTGTAAATATGAATTTCTTTATACTTTCATGCGTCATAGATTATATTTAATAGAACTATAATAAGTTATAATTTAGAATATGAAAAATAATATTAATAATTAACAAAATTGACTACTGAAAATATTCTAGAAAGATATTAATAACTTGTTATTATAAACGACTACAATATTTTCAGTGTGGGTGTGTGTATAGAAGATGCAGATAATACTGCAATATATAAAATGGGTTGCGAATTTTTATTAAGTTTTTTAATGGAGTTCATATTTTATTTCGATGTACTTACTTGAAAATAATCTAAAATAACTTTAATCTATTTCTACAATAATTTTGTCATGACCACTGACAACTTCTTATTTTAGAAATACTGGTGTGTGTATATATGTGTATGTGTATATATATATATATATATATATATATATATATATATATATATACACAGGGTGTACATAAAGTCAGGATCTATTTTTGTGAAGCACTTGGAAATTATATGGAATTCAATCATAAAATGATAAAGTGGTAACATTTATTAAATAATTAAGAGTAGGATTCGACGTGACGCCCATCAGTATCCCTGCACAGCTCAAATCGTTCCGCAGCATTTCTAAACACATTCTGGAGCATTTGCGGGGTTATGTTATCTGCAGCAGTTCGTATACGTAAGTTTTCAAGACTCGTAATCTTCGTCTGATGGACGTGCGATTTGATAAAGCCCCATGCAAAGAAATCTAAAGGGGTTAAATCTGGTGATCTCGCTGGCCAAGGTCTGTTGCTTCCGCGTCCGATCCAGCGATTTGGAAAACGTCCATTTAGATAATCCTGAACAATTTTGGCATAGTGACAAGGAGCACCATCATGTTGATAGACGACGGTACTAACAATCCTATCCCCAATCAGCTGAGGTTCAAGGAATTGCTGCAACATGTCCAGATAAATAAGCCCCGTAACTGTAGCTTCAGCAAAGAAAAAAGGACCATAAACCTTAGATTTGTTAAACCCATTCAGACATTAACTTTAGGCGAGTCTCTTTCTCAATTTTGGACGAAATCATTCGGTCTTTCATCTGCCCAAATTCGACAGTTATGGCGATTTACTTTTCCACACGTATGGAAAGTGGCTTCATCACTAAAGAGAATGTTGTCCATTAAATTATCACTCCGGATTTGTTCTACGAGATCAGCACACACAGCACCTCGTCGAGGGAAATCTTCCTCATGTAAATCATGTAAAACCTGCAAATGATAGCTTTCCTTCTGCAAATTAACTTTCAGAATTTTGTACACAGACGACATCGGGAGGCCGAGTCTGTGTGATGCAGCACGAACGGACGTACGTGGCTCCTCAGTGATAATGCCGCGTACTGCATTCACGGTAAGATCTGACATACACGGTCGTCCTGATCTTGCTTCATCATTTACAGATCCCGTTCGTTTAAATTTGTTCGCCAATTTTCGTATTGTCTTGTCTATTGGCCCCGGCTTATGAAATCTCCTTCTAAACTTCTCTCTGATGTCATTGTATTTCTTTCCCTCGATTCGCCAAATTACTATTGCCACACGCTCTTCTGTATTCATTCTAAGGGCTTCTGAAAAGAAAAATAGAAAAAAATAATTATTTCACAAAAATAGATCCTGACTTTATGTACACCCTGTATATATATATATATATATATATATTATAACAAATTAGTCCTCAAGATTTTGGGTTTACTAGGCTCGCAAATTAATTAAAAGGCAACATATATTGATTTATAGGAGTTGACACACGTGACTGGGTATAAAATATTAAATAGTTCATAAGATACGAAGAATTAAGAATGAAATACGAGAACCGAAACAAATGAGACCGTAAATAAAAAATAACATTCATAAAAAATTTGTCAATATTTATTCGTTAAGAGAGATTTCTCTTTATTTTTAAACGCATTTACACTATCAACATTTTTATTACATTACATGATGGACTAATTTTCATTTTGAATAAGAATTATACAACTTTATAACCTTGCAAAGGTCGGGCTCGTATTTTTCCTTGAAAAATAAAAAAACCTTTAAAAAATTATCAATTTGAATGTCTCCTAAATTCGTTATTTTGCAGTTTGTGAACAGATTCCCAAGTTTATGGTGGTCAGAACAAAATTACTCCAAGAGACCGGTATTCAAATTGCGACCCTAAACATTCTTTCGTGCGGGCATACTACAAATACATTATGTTTGTATTTAAATTACTCCTGAGATCTTCTGAAATGTGGTAGTTAGCAATTTGTCCACCTAGTAGTTTTGTTTCATCGGACGTGGACCTCTATACAGTTAGTTAAACCAGGAAAGTGGTGAATAAAATGGAAAAATAATTCGAAGAAGAAGCTCCTAAGGATTACCTGAGCCAGAGAAGAAATAGAGTAAGCGGCCAACTCAACTTCACCCGATACCAGCGGCCGGAAGCGAACAAACGCTACACCGCTCTGATTTCGCCACCGTAACCAATGAACCACCGGGCGCCTTTTGGAAAGATCAAAGATGCCGAAAATGGTTCCAGTTTGAGCAATAGAAAATCAAAGAATTGGGTAAACAAAAACATCTCAGAGAAGCGAAAGCAAAACATTCACCCACCAGTGCTGAAATGTAAACAAAAGCACTCGGGGTAGTTTTTTATTTTTCATAGAGGTTGTGTATATATATATATATATATACACCGGGTGTCCGAGAATTATCTGTACAATTTTTGGCTGTTATTAAAAGTCAACCATGAAGTGTAGAAATTCCAGTGTTGTCCCATTTTACAGAGAATCTCATTAAGTTTTTTCTGATACCACGTTTTGACAAGTTTTTTAGAAATGTACGCGGGTGACAGACATTGATGATTTAAAAGCAAGAATCACAGCTGCTATTGAGCGAATTGATGTAGATATGCTGCAGCGTACATGGCAACATTTGGAGTATCGATTGGATGTTTTGCGAATCACTAATGGTGCACATATCGAATGTTTGTAACAACGTTACTTTAATAAAAGAAACTTTTGAAAATACAGATTCTAAATAATCTTGTTTAAGAATTTTACGTGTGTTATCAAGAATTTTATTAAAAGATGAAATTGTACAGATAATGTTCGGACACACTGGAATTTCTAAAAAATTTGTCAAAACTTGGTATCAGAAAAAAACTTAATGAGATTCTCTGTAAAATGGGACAACACTGGAATTTCTACACTTCATGGTTGACTTTTAATAACAGCCAAAAATTGTACAGATAATTCTCGGACACCCGGTATATATATATATATATATATATATATATATATATATATATATATATATATATATGTTAGACACTGTGCCGTACGGCGCCAAAAAATAACTAATCTAAGAAATCAATCATTTATAAAAAAAAAAGGGGTAAAATCTTTTAAATTTTAGACATTATATTTAAATAAATTATATTTAATATGTATTATCAGAATTACATGAAAAGTATACTACATTATGCTCTACCATCCAATTATTAGAAATATTTTGTTCTAAGTAAGAATTCCGTTCTATATTCGGTCACCTTTGCACCATTCCTCACTTTGTTAAGTGTACTACGCTATGTTCTACAATAACTGGCGTACTTGAAATTGTCTATATAAGCTTACTAGCGTGTGAAATGCTTATCTAGTTTCACACACTTGGGTGTATTTAACCACAAAACAAATTATTATAGGAAAGGATAAAGCAAATTTCATACTAAAATATATACAGTACAATTTAATAAGAATCATTCTTAAGCAGGAAAATGTTGTTAGTTGAAACACAAAACAAGTAATAAAAGGAAAGTTGTTTAACGAATGCAAAAGTACAATACCAGTAGAGCACAATATTACAATAAATTTACAGCTATGACAACGTTTAAAATAACTTTTGCTGAGGAGGGACTATGTATGAGTAGGTGTTACAATGTTTAGAAATTAACGTATCAAAATTTTATTCTCGCTTACTACCGCTATTACAGCTAATGATTTCATAAAATACTTCACGGGTGTTCACTGTTCAAACCTGTACAGTGTACACGCGAAGCCATTTCGGTGTGCCCGCGAGTAGCCCCCAGATAAAGTTTTAGAGACCGGTTAATAGAAAGAATATTGCAATTAAAACCAGATTTCCACTATATGCTCAACATCATACCTAACATCTAGCTCACTTTATCCGTTTCACTTCGTAGAGATATAAAATAACGGCGCATGAATAGCAGCGGTCGTTAAAAAGATTTATTTTTACGTGTGCCCAACTGTGCTCCAGCATTTGAAAAATGTGTCCGCCTGCGAAGAAGTTTGAGCACCCTTGAAATACTTAAACGTTTACACCACTGTAAATTATCTTGTTTCAGTGAATGACGATAAATTAGCAGAAGTTAGTAGCTTATTAATGCTGTATTATGTAAAATAAGGCATATATGTATATAAAAATAAAAATGGAGCAAAATAAAGCTTCGTCAAACATAATAGCGTAGGCCTTATTTGTATTAAATTATGTTAGTTACGCATGAAATGCTACGACGTTTTCGTTTTCCTTCTTTCAAATTAGGAAAACCTAAAAAACGAAGCAACAAGAAGTAACTATTATTAAAAATTAAAAAAAAAATTAAAATGATGCCAATTATAGTCTGAGCCTGACGTGAATAAATTTTGTTAAATAATTTAATTTTAATCATAATGAAAAAATAGTGCCATATGTAAGGCTTTTAAATGATATAATCTTAATTAATATTATCATTATATTTATATAGAGTATATAATGTTTTTGTTAACAGGAATTAAAAAATAAATATTTTGTGACTCCAGTCTCTAGGGCCTAGGCTATACTAAGTTGAATTAAGATTAAGAAAGAGTGGTTTTGCTATAAAATTCTACACAGGATATATTTCACGTCAAAATAATTAAGTAAAGAACAATAATTAAATTCACTGTTTTGAGGAGTGATGCCTAATTACTCAGCAAATAAACAAGAAATCTTCTTGGGCTGGTTAAAATTTAACTACGGTAAAATAAAGTTCAGCCTTTGGTTTTAGTACTTTAAAATTGATATATTTAACCAAAGATTCTACTTTTTCCTTACATAAACAGAACTAATTTCAGCTACTACTAATTATGAGAAGACAAAGAACCAATTTCTTTTAGTTTCAGGCTACTATGCACCAGTCCTGTAACTTAGGCTCTCGAATTAGGTGTAACTGATTGTATTTACAGTTTTGAAGATGAATATGACGAAGTCACTAAATAATCAACTGCAATTCTTAGTTCAGTAATACGAAGCTGGAATATGGGCAGTTATCCCGTCATGTTTTTATAATATACTGTTAAGTACAAGTAATAATGGGAGATAGTTTTGCCGAACTGGAAAAATGACAGACTAACTTCTGTGGATTTAAGAATAAAAAATGAACTAAATTTCAGTCAGCATGTGATATTAATTTTATGATATAATAATAAATCTCCCATGGCTTCACAGAATCTGAAAACCACTTTTTTCTAAAACAAAACCAATCTAATTTTCTTTCTCAGGCGAAAGCAAACATTAGCTGCTCCGCCTACTCAATCTTTGTTTACAGTTTTATAAAGCATGAGTGACGTCACACTACTCAGCCAAGTATTTAGTTGACGGGCTGAAATCGCAGAGGTATACAGTATAAGAGCTTCCAAATTACAGACTGTCGGTAGAGTAAATAATTCCAAATTATGTTTAAAAAAAGGATGTGTTGTTTACATTTATTTCGAAACATATGTCATGAGAATGTTATGATGTAAAATCGCAATTTAAGAATATTTGTAAGTCTTGTTAATTGTCTATTTAGTACCAAGAGTCACCACTTTATTGTGGCTAAATGGTAGTCACTACTTCATAGTGACAACTTAGTTACCACTTTATATTACCGTATTATAGAGGCAACTTTACAGGCTACCAGTTTGTAGTGAAGGTTAATATGTTGCTGTTTTTATAACTTTCATAAATTGCTCTGGTAGGTTGCAGAGATGATTACAATAAGTTGCATAGGTAATTATGGAAGAGGTAATTAGTTTGTAATTACGTCACCAGGTGTAATAATTTTTGGTCTTCCTTAAATTCTGAACCGTGTTTTATTTGTGAAGTATAATCCAATACAGTTAGACATGTATTTAATACTATAGAGAATGTGTAATTTATCAAAATTAACGTATTCTATATCCTTTATGTTTTGCAGGTTTAAGTAATTTTCAGGTGAAAATTAATAAAATGATAAATATAAAAACATAATAAAAGTTTGATAAATAATAATGAATAAAAGAGCATCTTGATAAAATCATTGATAATAGTTCTTTGGTACGTATAAGTATTATTCTTTGGTATAGCGCTCTAACTTAATGATACTGATTGATTTACTAAAGTATTTCTTGGATGTACCTTTAATGCTAAGATAACTCTATTCTTTGTATTTGTACTATTATTTATTTAATTAACGTAGTTCTTATGTTTCCTTTTGCAGTTGTGTCAAAGATGTTAGCGGTATTTTTAGTTGATTAAAACCTAAGTTGAGCTGTTTTCATTTTGGGTCCTACTCACTTCACCAGGTACAACGTGCCTTCTGAGGAAAACAAAAGACTTAATTGGTTTTCCTTTTATTTAACACTAGAAAGGTTCTACGTCGTGGCCAATGTCGTAAAACCGCTTCCCGTCGATTAGCGAAATTAAACAACATTGCGTCTGGAGAGTAATTGGATGGGAGATCGCCCTCAGCATTCAGATTATGTAGATGTTATTTTATTTATTTGTTGGGTTCAAAATCCCAGCTGAGCCGTGAACGGCCAAATTCTAAAGGGCCAGTTCTACCTACAGCCCAAGTTAGGCTAAAATTAAAACTTACGGATTTGAGATCCTATTAGGTCCTACCTCAGGGTTGCTGACTCGATGCGGGCCTACCTTAGACCTTAGTTACATGAATTTAATATAAACAAAAGGGGTACTATTTATGGTCTTCTTTCTCAACCTTGCAACAACAACGCAACCTGGACTATTGCACGATGCAACAATCTTGTATCTAAACAACCAAACTGAATTGCAAGAGAGCTCTCTAACCGACCACACCCTGTACGTACGACATCCCACAAACGAGTAGAAAGAACGCGCAGCGCCCCAAAATGATGCCACAAGAGCTAAAAATGCTAGCTCTAAATTAAGTTAATTTTTCACTAACCTTACAATTATGAGATGGATATATATACACCTTAACTTAATATATACAAGCAATGCTGCATCAATCAGCTTAGTCATCATATCGCCTTGGGACAACAATGGTTCTTCCTCTTCTAGATTTTCTAACACTCCCCACCGAAGAGGCATTGTTGTCATTACCTTCTGCAAGGTTAGCCAAGCCTTCTCCATGAGGCTGGAACTCAAATGTTTCATCTTGACTATCTGTGTTTTTGCTGATTTCTAAAGCATAGAGTTTTTGTATAGGTCTCTTTAACTTTCCTCCTGAAGTCTTTACCAGTGCAGACCTAACTAAATTGTCTTTGCCAACAAACAACTCTTCAATTATGCCAAGCTTCCAGCATTGCCTTGGTCTTTCATCCCCAATCATTACCACTTCTCCCACCTTGATACAATTTGCATTGGAGCCCTTTACCTTGCCTGATGGGTAATAATTGAGTTCTGGCAAGTATTCCATCTGCCACCTCTTCCATAACTGATCTTGTAGCTCTTCAAGGTACCTGAACCGTCTGGTTAACTCTCCTTGAGTGCTCTGGATAGGCTGCAAGTCTTCTGGCACACTGGGCTTGATGTTAATCGTTTACCACAAAGAAAATGATTTGGTGTCAATGGCTCTGCATCCTGCATACTGTTGTAAACAAAAGTGATAGGCCTACTGTTCACCATTGCTTCTACTTCACATAAAACAGTGCAGAATTCTTCTTTGCTCAAATGAGCATTAGCTAAAAGTTTCTTTAATGGACACTTTACACTTCTCACTAGCCTTTCCCAAAATCCTCCCCACCATGGTGCTCTCTCAACAATAAACTCCCACTGTACCCCTTGGTGTGAAAAGTAGGATTGGAATCCTTCCTCTTTTAGCAAGGACCAAATTTCTTGGAGTTCCTTTGCAGCCTTTTTGAAGGTTTTTGCATTATCCGATATGATTTTATTTGGGAAACCCCTTCTGTTCACAAACCTTTTAAAGGCCAAAAGAAATACATCACTACTTAAGTTGCTTACCAACTCCAAATGGATTGCTCTGGTGGTACTGGTAGCACAGGTGAAAAGACATATATAACCTTTGTTAGACTCCCCTCGCTCATACACATAGACTGGCCCTGCAAAGTCTACTCCCACTACATCAAATGGGGCAGTATAGACACACCGTTCTCTTGGAAGTGGAGCCACCTTTTCATAATAAGGCTTTGCACTCCAACGCTTGCAAACCACACATTTATGCACGACCTTTTTAACTACTTGTCTAATTTTGGGAATCCAAAACTGTTGTCTGATCTCTATTATCACTTCTCTAACTCCAGCATGTAACAGCTTATGATGAGTATCCAGGATCAAAAGGTCCACAAAGTGCCCCCCAGAAGGTAGCAAAATTGGATGTCTTTTCTCCTCTGGAAGCCCAGAAAACTGTAGTCTACCTCCTACTCTCAATAAATCCTGATCCAAAAACACATCCAAACTCTTGAGCGCAGAATGTGTTGGTAGAACCTGTAATGGATGGCTGGTGAGCAATTCTCTCTCTTCACCAAATTTTTCCTTCTGCATATATACCACCCAGTATTTCCTGGCTTGCTGAATCTCATTACTGTTCAGAATTCCTTCCCTTCTTGTTTCTCCCTTAATGTTGCTGGTAAATCTATATACCCATGCTGTCACTCTTAACAATCTTTTCAGACTGCTAATGTCCTCAAGCCTCAATATGGGGTCCTGCTGCATAACTTGACAACTGTTCACAGCGCATTTTCTCACCTCACTCACCCATGCTTCTTCAGCCTGGCATTCTCCTACAATAGGCTGATTAGAAGGCCAGTTTTCACTTCCAAGTTTTAGCCACTCCGGCCCATTCCACCACAAACTTGACTGTGCAAGATCTTTCACTGAAATTCCTCGTGTTGGTAAATCAGCGGGGTTTTGGGTGCCTGGACAATGCTTCCATTGCTTGGGATCTGTGTGCGCTTGAATTTCCTCCACCCTATTGGCAACAAATGGTTTCCATTTCCTTGCCTGGCTTCTTAACCAGTGCCAAACTATAGTGGAGTCTGTCCAATAATAGCTTGGAATTTCAGAGAGGGCCAAAGACTTTTGCACTATAACTGCAAGCCGACTAGCAATAACTGCACCCATCAATTCCAACCTTGGAACAGAAAGCCTTTTCAAAGGTGCTACTCTGCTCTTTGCAGCAACCAACCTGCAACTTACTTCCTCTTGCAATGCGCCTCTTATATAAATACAAGTTGCATAGGCTTCCTCACTTGCATCACAAAAGATGTGCAGCTCCAAATTGTCTGGACTATTGTTCAACTCTCCAAAGTACCATCTTGGGATTTCAATGTCTCCAAGATGTGCCAATTCTTTGAACCAATATTTACACCTTACCACCATATGATCAGGTAACTCTTGGTCCCAACCAAGTCCAATTTCCCAGAGGCTCTGAAACCAAATTTTTTACTTTATCACAAATGGAGCCAGGAATCCAAGAGGATCAAAGACCTTTGAAGCCAAACTAAGAGCTGTACGTTTTGTCCACCTTGTCTCATTCTCAGCCAACTCTACTAAAGATTTCCCATTGAAGGTAAACAAATCATCATCTTGCTGCCAAACAATGCCTAGCACCTTTGCGTCTATTGCCCACAACTCCTTAATACCAGAATCCTCAATACTTTCTGCTGCATCAGGTACTACACAGGAATGACTCATAAACTCTTGTAATTGCGAATGATTGGTCTGCCATTTTCTAAGCTCCATGCCAGCCTCCATCATTATAGCTCTAGCCTCCATGAATATCTTTAGCCATTTCTGTATTATCCACGGAACACAGCAAATCATCAACATAAAAATTTTTCCTTATGTGTTCAATAGTGTTAGGATAGACTTCAGAATATTTTTAAAATGGTACTGCATAGTAGCTGCCAACAGAAATGGACTAGAGCTGAGGCCAAACAACACTGACTTCATTCTATATGCTTGAACCTTAGGTTCATTTTCCAACAAGTCTTTCGTATCCACCCACAGATACCTTACTGCATCTCTGTCCTCTGGTTTTAACTTTATCCGCAAAAAGGCTTGCTTCACATCTGCAGTCAATGCTACTCTACCAAACCTGAATCTCAGTAACAAGGAAAATAAATCTGCATTTAAATTTGGCCCAGCATCCAAACAGTCATTCAAGGACACACCACCTTTGTCCTTGGCTGAGCCATCAAAAACTACCCTCAGTTTGGTGGTAGTTTTGTCTCGCCGTACCACTGCATGGTGTGGCAGATAATGTGCCTCCTGGCTCACCAGCTCACCTTGCACACTTTCAGCATAGCCCTCCCTTACATAACTTAGGATGGCCTCATCGTATTCAATTAACAACTCCTCATTTTTTCTTAGCCTGTACAATGAAGTCTCCAACCTCCGATTAGCTAGCTGAAGGTTTGAACCGGGTTTGCAAGAATCCTTCCATGGTAGGCCAACTTCATAGCAACCATCTCTAAACCCAATCCCTTTTTCAAATTGCTCTAAAACATCATTGTTCAATGTACTTGACTGTTTGTCCTTTATGCCAATGGATTCAAGTTCCCAAAACGCTTTCAAATGCCCTTCCAAACCATGGCTGTTCTCCTCAATCTTAACAAAAAGAGCCTTAATTTCCATTTCATTGCAATAGCTACCATGTAGCATCCAGCCTAGCTTACTTTCAATCGCTACTGGGCCTTGAGAAGTACGGACAATATTACCAGTGATGAAGTCCCAATAATAGTCAGCTCCAATCAAAAGACTAATATATTCTGTTCCTTCAAACGTATTATTGCCCAAATTAATTCCTTTAACTTGCAATTCTTGGACACATGCCATATCTAAACAAGTAGTGACTGGAGCACAAAGTTCCTCAATCTCTACAGCTTGGACCTTGATAGTGGGACTTTGCGGTAACAACCCCTTAACCAAAACTTCTACCTTCTTAAATTTGGTTCGGTTTTGAACGGAACCCCCAAACCCAGAAATTCTTAAATTTTCCCTCTTAAGTTCTTTAAACTTCAATTTTCTGGAAATTCTGGTCTTAATAAAACTACACTGGCTACCACTGTCAAACAACACTCTTACAGTAGCTTCTCCCTCATTCCCAATTAATAAGGCTGCAGTTGTTTGCAATAATCCCCTTTACTTTTACTCCCTTGCATAGCAGTGGCATGTGCCACTGATGTCTCTACTTCTGGGGTAGGCCTACTAGGAGTGTTTTCACACAATAATGGCTGATGCCTACCATGACATTTTTTGCACAAAATTTTAAACTTACAAAACCTTGCTCTATGACCTTTCAAAAAACATTTAAAACATGCTGTGGACTTAGTTACCCTGTCCTTTCTCTCCTCAAGGGGTAAAGCCTCAGCCACTTCACATTTATATGACTTGTGGTTGCCTTCGCAAAATATGCATTCCTTGATTCCCTTTAATTTATTCTCAGAGGATGCATGTAGAGCTGACACTGTACCTGGGCTATTCCTTTTTGTGGAAACTTTGGTGCTGTGCCTGCCTTTGTCCCCTTGTTTACCATCCCACTGTGCAAACTCAACTCCCTCTCGTCTTGCTAATTCTGTGCCTAAAAGACAACATCTGCTGAAGGGGGATGTACACATGTTCTGCAGAGTGTCCCCTACTTAATTCAAGCAAAATTGAGCTAGGCAATTTAGACTCCAGTGTAGGAACCAACATTATACCATACCTTTCCATTCCTACACCCAAGTTGTCCAGGGACCTAGTTCTAATTTCAAATTCATCATATAACTGCCGTAACTCCTTGACACTATTAGGATTATTAACAGGAGGTATAGCTAAAAGTGCACGGAGGTGGCTTTTAATTAAGATCTCTGGCTTACCAAACCGTTTCTTAATATATCCCAAGCCACATTATAATTAGCCTCTGTTAATGCTAATCCTGCTATAGTCTTTGCTGCCTCCCCTTCCAAGAGGGACCGCAAATAATTAAACTTCTCCACGGCACTTAACACTTGACTAGAATGAATTGCTGATTGAAAACTGTCTGCCCATCCTTGCCATTCCTGAATACTCCCAGAAAATGTTTTGAGTACAAGCCTCGGTAATTGAACTACAGATCTGTTAACCTTAACTTCACAAACATCATTTGTTGAGTGTTGTGTTTCATTATTAGACCTGGTCTCTAACTGTACTGAGCTGCTAAACTCTTTTGCTCGGAGGCCTACTTTAATTATATCATCAATAATCTCTTCAAAGTAAATTATGTTATTTTCATCCTCTTCTATAAGAGCCTCAATTTTAACATTTACCTCACTTAGAGCAACCTTTTTAGTTTCTAATATGGAAAGCTGCGCAGTCACTAAGCGTAAATCCTCTTGCTCTATGGCAGAATCTATAGTGGCAATGACCTTTGTAATTAGACCTTTGTAGGCGCTTCTCCTTTTTATAAATTTGTTCAATTCAGATGCACTCATCTTCAATGCAAACAACAATTGGGCTCAATGCCAAATAAGCTGAATTGGCAGAAATACTTAACCGAACTGATCAAACGCAAATTTTACTTTCAAATAAACTGAATTGCTAGGTGGGGTACTAACCAACACCAGTATGGAATACCAAATTTTCCACCCAAGTAACTGGCGCACTGGTCTGCAACCTTCGCCTACGAATAATAAACCAAATTAACCAAACTGGTAAATGTAGGCCAAAAACAACGACAGACAAGTGGCCAAGTTTCGCAATTGGGCAACCAAACTTTCTACCCTGGGACCTTAATTCAATAATAACCCAAAGTTAACCAAACCGGTAAAATGTAGGCCAAAACAACGACAGACGACTGGCCAAGTTTAGCAATTGGGCGACCAAACTTTCTACCCTGGGACCTTAATTCAATAATAACCCAAAATTAACCAAACCGGTAAAATGTAGGCCAAAACAACGACAGACGACTGGCCAAGTTTCGCAATTGGGCAACCAAACTTTCTACCCTGGGACCTTAATTCAATAATAACCCAAAATTAACCAAACCGGTAAAATGTAGGCCAAAACGACGACAGACGACTGGCCAAGTTTAGCAATTGGGCGACCAAACTTTCTACCCTGGGACCTTAATTCAATAATAACCCAAAATTAACCAAACCGGTAAAATGTAGGCCAAAACGACGACAGACGACTGGCCAAGTTTAGCAATTGGGCGACCAAACTTTCTACCCTGGGACCTTAATTCAATAATAACCCAAAATTAACCAAACCGGTAAAATGTAGGCCAAAACAACGACAGACGACTGGCCAAGTTTCGCAATTGGGCGACCAAACTTTTTACCCTGGGACCTTAATTCAATAATACTCAACCCGTCTAGGCCTAACTTGGGCTACAATTTGCACAATCAGAACTTTGCCGAAAAATAGTCACTGACTCAGTCTTGGGGTAGAATCCGGTTCTGAAGGACCATGTTATTTTATTATTTGTTGGGTTCAAAATCCCAGCTGAGCCGTGAACGGCCAAATTCTAAAGGGCCAGTTCTACCTACAGCCCAAGTTAGGCTAAAATTAAAACTTACGGATTTGAGATCCTATTAGGTCCTACCTCAGGGTTGCTGACTCGATGTGGGCCTACCTTAGACCTTAGTTACATGAATTTAATATAAACAAAAGGGGTACTATTTATGGTCTTCTTTCTCAACCTTGCAACAACAACGCAACCTGGACTATTGCACGATGCAACAATCTTGTATCTAAACAACCAAACTGAATTGCAAGAGAGCTCTCTAACCGACCACACCCTGTACGTACGACATCCCACAAACGAGTAGAAAGAACGCGCAGCGCCCCAAAATGATGCCAACAGTGTGACCAAACAATGATGCCACAAGAGCTAAAAAATGCTAGCTCTAAATTAAGTTAATTTTTCACTAACCTTACAATTATGAGATGGATATATATACACCTTAACTTAATATATACAAGCAATGCTGCATCAATCAGCTTAGTCATCATATCGCCTTGGGACAACAATGGTTCTTCCTCTTCTAGATTTTCTAACAGTAGAGACCCGTGGTTCGGATCCCCCTTAAAGTTCTAGGTACCCGCCGTTATATGAGCCAGATGTTGCGAAGGAAGTCAGACAACACTATCATTATTTATTACTTAATGGCACTTTCACAGTGAATAATAACAGTTACTTAAATTAGAATGTACCAAATACAATGATTGAATTGCCATGATTAATTGTTAATTGCAACGAATGACAAGTTGAATTATTGCACGAAGTAAAAGATGACGCGCAAATTAATAAATTCAAATTTTTATGGTTGAAAGGGATGACAAAGTAGGCCCGATTAAGGCCTGTTGAAGAAATGTTACATCTTCAAAAGATGAGCGATGAGTGACTTTTTCTAAGAAAGTGTTCGGATCTTTTCCGTTTGACTGCCGCCATTGAAACATAATTAAACTCCAGCCTTCTTTAGTTAGCTTTATAAGGCTAACTAACAAAAATATCACGACCTAACCTAACCAATCGTCAAGTTCGTACAGTTGACCTAACGATTGGTTAGGTTAGGTCGTGATATTTTCGTTAGTTAGCCTTATAAGGCTAAGGTGTTCTTTTGTGTACTGTATGGATATCATATCTTTAATAATAACTTTGTATTTGTTTCATATATATAATAATAAGATTAATATATACTCTATTTCCACTATTAGTTCGTTTGTGTATTAATCATAATTTCAACAGGACTTGTATACTATGCATTAAGGGTCAAATTATATATATAAAAAAAGTTCAACTGACAGTATTATTTATACTATTGTATTACTGTAACATAACATAAATTGTAATATTAAATTATTGTAGCATAACAGAATTTGTAATACTATAATATGTATTGGATCTTTTCCTTTCTAGCGCCCCCAGTTTCTTCTCTCCCGGTTAGGTTAACTGTACGGCGTACGCCCTTGATATTGGTTAGTTTAAGTCGTGATATTTTCGTTAAAACAACGAATATTTAATGAAACACTAACAAATATTTAAAGAAAATATCACGACTTAACCTAACGAATTGGGGGATCTTTTCGGTTTGACGACCTGTAATATTTTTTAACATTACTTGTTTTTTATTGTCCAGTTTTAATCGAGGATTTAAAAAATAACATTCATGTTTTAGAGAAACAAATAGAGAGGCAGTTATACATTTTAGTTTAAAGAATATCATATACGCTTTAAGATTCCAAAATCCCTAAAAGTTTTAGTCAACTGTACGCTCATGACGATTGGTTACGTTAAGTCATGATATTTGTTTGTTTTGACAGTAAACTAACGAAAATACCATGACTTAACCTAACCAATCGTCAAGGGCGTACAGTTGACCTAACCTGGCATTCTGTTAACCTAACTGGGCATTCAGTTAACCTAACCAGTTGGTAGAGTCTAGAATTTGAAGGTCCCGTAGCCATGACTGGTTTTTTTCCGCCGGCCGTCAAACCAAAAAGATCCCAATACGGTTTAAAAATATATATTTAAATTTGTTAAATTGCATATAACTGCCTCACTATTTGATTCTCTAAAACATGAATGTTATTTTTGAAATCCTCGATTAAAAGTGATCAATAAAAAACAAGTAATGTTAAAAAATATTACAGGTCGTCAAACCTGAAAAGATTCCTAACCGGGAAAAAAGAAATTTGGGATGCTATAAAGGAAAAGATTCTATTTATTTTATAAATAAATTTATAAATATAAATAAATAAAAAAATACCTTCGGGTACTTTCCTGTTATCCCGGACCCCAGACTTTTTTTAACACTTGCCAATCACTTGCTAACTTAAGGTCAACTGTACGCCCTTGACGATTGGTTAGGTTAAGTCTTGATATTTTCGTTAGTTTAAACGAAAATATAACGACTTAACCTAACCAATTGTCAAGGGTGTACAGTTGACCGAATGTAGGACAAAAGCCCCCTGGGACAAAAGCCCCCTAGGACAAAAAAAACCTAGGACAAAAGCCCCCTAAGACAAAAGCCCCTAGGAAAAATAATAAGAAGAATTTTTTTAATCATTATTTTTATTCTTTATTATTTACAGTTTATGAACACTTCTCTGACATGTAAAATATTACATTTATTATATCATAAGATTGCAATAAGGAAGGCATTATAAGTATTATAGTCCAGGGGTTCTTAACCTGTCGCTCGCGAGCAACATGTTGCTCTTCAAATGGGCAAATGTTGCTCACGAACAAAGCCTGCTTTTCTAATGCAAAGCAAAAAGGATAATATTTTTCCTGAAATTTTTACTGCTGACTTCAAGATAACATTTTCATTCATGGAACATTTTTAGCCATTTAAACGACTGAAATCTGAGGTTGCAAGGAAAAATAATTTTGTTGTTGCCTTATATGAGGAAATTACTGGATTTAAAAAACAACAACTTTTTCAGAGCCAAGTTTCTAAGGAGAATCGTAATCATTTTCCTGAACTTAAAAAATGTTTGGCTGAAACTGCTAGTAACTGTCCATCACTCGTAGTAAAAGCACTCGAAAACATTAGTGACGAGTTCGAAGAGAGGTTCAAACACTTAAAAGAGCATCTACCAAACTTTCAATTATTGACAAACTACATAAATTTCGAGATTGATGATCTGACACAAATTTTCAAACAAGAGGAAATAGCAGCTGCAGAATTAGAACTTATTGATGTTTTTCAATATACCTAAAAATTTTAATTAAGCATTATGAAGTTTGCATGCGTTTAAAGAAATATTTAAATAGGTAGATATTTATCTAATTTAAACTTTAAGTTTAAGTTAAAGGCTTTTTTTTATATGTTGCTCACTCTGTAATTAAGTGCCAAAAATTTGCTCACTTAAGAAAAAAGGTTAAGAACCCCTGTTACAGTAGCACACATTAACGCTAATATTTACACAACCATAAAAATTACATTATAAAAGGATCATCATGCCTTATCTAGGCAAAGTCAGCTTTATAAGTATTATGTATAAGTAGCACACATTAACACTTGCATTATAAATTTATAGCTCACTATTTTACAGGAGCACAAAATTATTTACACAACCATAAAAATGAACATTACAAAAGGAACATCATACCATATCTAGGGAAAATCAAACAAATAAAGCACAATATTAAAAAGTTCATTAAGTGTTAAGGTTCATTTAAAGTTCATTTTACTTCCACCTAATGCTGTGACCTACACCATTCAGAAATTCCTCCAAGGTCTCCCTCTCATTCACATAGTCCAGACATAGGTTCTTCAAACGCTGTTGATGCTCCTTTGTGGCACGTTCCTAACCTAACCTAACCATTCAGGTAGACAAAACAGTGATCAACTAGAGTGAATCAACATAGACAAAGATTATAATATTTGTTTAGGATTACTTCATAGCACACGAACAATAATATAAAAAATGGAGGCTTTTGTCCTACTTTGCACTTTAACTGAGGGTTTTTTGTCCTATTTTGCACTTTAACTGAGGGGCTTTTGTCCTACTTTGCACTTTAACTGAGGGGCTTTTGTCCAGGGGGCTTTTGTCCTAGGGGGCTTTTGTCGAGACCCGACAGTTGACCTAACTGGTTGGTTGAATAATTTGGGACGACAAAATAGGGGGTCCGGGATAACAGAAAAGTACCTACCTTCGCAATAAATACATTGTCTAATTTTCATCTCATAGTTAATTTATGTATTTGAAATTAATTAATAATCCTTACTCATGATTTGTATATTATTAATAATTAATAATAACTAGATGTTTTAGCTTTAAGTAAGAGCCCAGTAAAGCCTAAAGCTTAAGGGCCAAATTAAATAAAATAAATAATCTAATTTCAGAATTATTATTTTTTGTTAAAATTATTGTAACAAAAAAATTGTAAAAATTGTAAAATTTTACTTATTTTATATATAAAGGATTATTCATTCATTCATTCACTCAAGTTCCTTGTGTCGCTTCGACTTTCCGGAACCGAACTTCATTTCCGGCAGAGGAGGTAAACCTTGAGGCCGTATCAAGGTTGAGAAATAGCTATAGGCCTATGTGCTTGATAACTTTCAGTGTGAACTTTTATGTATGCCTTCCTGACAACTTTTGAATTCCGGAACTTGGTCACTTCCTATAAGCGTAAAATCTGAGGTTTCCATCGATGTTGAGGACTGCTTTGCTTGTTCTGGCGGAAGTTTAATTCGTGAGAAAAAATCCTGTGAGAAAGTTCAATATATATATGTATATATATATATATATACACCTTACCTTACAAACTTACACGTGTTTACGGAGACTGACTTCACGGAAGTCAAGCTCGTGTCCCCACCTCTAGAGCTGACTTGTTGCAAAAGAGAGTTGCTTTCACATACCCAGATATCTCCAGCTCATTGGGAATTGTCCCGAGTCAGGTGTTTAGTTTTCTTTTGAAGATTTCCACCCCTACACCATTTGTGTTCATAAGTTTTTTGGGTAACTGGGTGAAAAGTCTTGGCCCTTTGACAAGTGAGGATATTCCTCGTCTAGCCTTTATTTTGGGAACACTACACATTCTTCCTTTCCTCTTTTCCAGTGTTGTAGGAATGGTTATAGCAACGATTCCCAGCCTGTATGTGGTACGCGAACCTCTTTTAGGTGGTACGTAAAAGGATTATAAATACGCAGCTGGCTAATTGATAATTACTTTCATGAGTAACCCGCAAGTTTTCCGACTGCACGTTTGCATACTATCCATTTTGGCGTCGAGCTAGGTTTTAAATTATTTATTTATTTAATGATGACGTGCAAGACCAAAATCAAGAGTATGATTCAGTACAAATATCGATGACTATCCTTTCAGCCTTTTAACTTTTCAGGCGTTCTACGCGATCATTCCTCATTTCACTGAAGTCAGCCTTGTTGCCCCTCTTTTCGTGAAGTAAAAAGTTTGTTTCTCACGCTCTCCACTTCATATATCCAGGTACTCTCGGCTCATCTGGTATGGTTCTGACCGAAGCGTCTAGTCTTCTTTTAAAGATTTCTATCACTACCAGTGGCGGCTCGTCGGTAGGCACTGCGGAACTGCAGCACCCCTAATTTTTTTATTTACAATTGAAATAATCAAGAACAATATAAGGATGAGCTCACTGAATAACTTTTTCAATAACTTTTGAAACTTTTATTCATTGCTCAATGCTCATCCTTTTATTTCAGTAATTATTTCAACCCATTCTTAGAGACAGCACCCTAGAATTTTTAGTCACGAGCCGCCGCTGATCGCTGCCCGAGGAAATACGGAATAACTATAATTGTATTAGATAAGGCTGAAAATTCAAGACTGAACACTTCAGTTTACTTCCTACGGCTTTGATTAGTTGATACGTGCACTTTTCTTCCTTCCTTAATGGTGGTACTTGAAAACGCATGATGCAAAAAGTGGTACGTCGACGTAAAAGGTTGAAAAACCCTAATATAAACTAATGTTGCCAAATCTTGATATTGAATTGTGAAACGTAAAAAATAGTTTCTTTACTACAAAATCAAATGTTATTTGTCATTCAGTGAAACTGTATTATATTTTATCATTCTACCTTCATAACTATTTTTATCATATAACTAAATAAACTTTGGACTAACCTTACCTCAGTAACCTCAGTTAGCCATAACTCAACACAGTAACACGGCAAAGAAAGTCACTTGAGAACTTGAAGCATAACTGGTTAATGAAACGAGTTTAATTTATGAGAAATAAATTATGAATATAACCACTTTGAATCCGTTACCTTGAAAGTTACACTATAGTTGCTATCGTTTGTAGCTCAGCAGGTAACTCCATTTCCCGGTAAGCGAAGTGAAGACACTGAGGTCAGGGGTTCAGCTCCCGATGGTACTGGTAATAATAATAATACAGTAGTTAGAACAGAGCTTTCCAAACTGGTGTGTCGCGACACATTAGTGTTTTTTGTATTTTGAAAATTTTTATTTTTCTATCAACAAAATCGGCTACAAGATAAACCACCTACTGAAAAATTATCTGATATTTGATATTTGATAACAAAAAATAATTAATGTGTCGTGAAAATTGTTATGCTTAAATAGTTTGTCGTCAACGTTAAAAGTTTGGAAAGCTCTGAGTTGAGCAATGGTCCGCATTAGTTGGTTTTAGTGCTGTGCCAGTTTCTGGACTTCCTGACTAATTAATTATTATTACATCATAGTTTAATAGAATAAGTCGCCTCATAAGCCCGGCTTTCATTCATAAACATTCATGCTAAAATTAGTTCGTTGTGCTCCGATGTGAATATTGCAAATTACAAAATAGTTTTTGCTATTCGAGACTAATATAACACTTGCTAGTATTAATTAGAAGGCTCATTATGTCTTTTATTTTTTGTTTGAAATCATCAATTCAAATCTGCTATACGTAAAGGGTTTTGCAAACGTCGTTGTTGTTTTTTAGTTTTTCAGAATTTTAGAATTTTTGGCATACTCTTTTTGAGCAGTTCAGTGGTTACAGAAATTTGCAGTTTCGCTTGTTCACTTAAGGTTAATGAGATTTTCCAGACCATCGATATCAATTTTAGAATTACTGAGCTGACGTTTGTCGTTACGAACGACATCAACAAACAAAAACTAACACCATACCGAATGCTCTGCTTACTAAACGAGATTTGACTTCATCAGACACCATGAAAACTCTCGAAGCAACGATGATATGACGTAATAATAAAAATATGAATATGACGTTATAAATAAGAAACTGGATTTTCCATTTATCTTTTTGGACAAATCATGCTAAATTTACGTTTTCTTTAGAAAAATAAAAATGCTTAAAAATGCGTTAAAAATCCTGAAAAAAAACTACTTGCACGACTTTTGGCACCACTCATATTTCCGATTATTTTATTATTTATGAACAGAATATCTGATACGTTAAATTTTTGCCATTAAATTATTCTCAAATGAGAATTTTATTCGAGTATTATTCTATTCTTAAATGGTAATTTTGTTAATATTGTAAATATCCATTTTAATATATATATATATACTACTTGTAATTTTTTATTTATTTTTTGTAATTTGTAGATTTAATCAAAGAAATTTTCCTCGTCTGTTTTGAATTATCAATTTCCTCTCTCTAATTTTAGTTCCGGTTGATAAGTCTGTTGGGCCATTTTATCAGAATTACCTATACTGATGATACAAATATCATCAATATATCTGATAAGTCTGTTGGGCCATTTTATCAGAATTACCTATACTGATGATACAAATATCATCAATATATCTATCGTTGTTATTTTGGTGCTGTTATGATTTCTTAATCTATTCGTCATACACAGGAATTCTTTATAAACAAATCCATTGTTCACGGACTGATATTTGTCCCCATCGAAATTCCTTTTCCTGTTTAAAATTAATGTTATCTATCGTTATTTAAATATTGTTTAATAGATACTCGATTGCTTCTATAAATGTATTAATGCTGTATACGTTACAGTTTTTAATTTTTTAATGTCGCTTCAATATGCTGTTTTAGTTGAACTATTTATCACTATGTATTTGTAGTGTACTCGTAAATTTTTACTTACTTTGTTAATTAGGTCTTTCAATATGGTAATTACTTATTTTAAAGGTAGGTTTGTATAAGGTATTGAAAAATCAAAAGCATATATGCATTTGATTGTTTTTGTTCTATTCAGACATTGGAGTGAATTGTCTATCGACCAATAATATTTAGTTCCGGTTATGTTTTCTCTTTCCTGAGAATATTTACTAAAATATATTTTAGTGATTCCTAATCCTGTTGTTATATCTTGTGAAAGCAGTGTGAAGGATAATTGTTTTAAATTTTAGTCTATGCAGTTTGGGAATTGTATACAATGCAATGATTTTTTTTATTATCCTCTAACGGTGTGGTCTGTCTGCCCGGCCCGGCCCGCCGTGTGAATACCGATGATGTTGAGGAGTTTAAAGACAAGATTGTCGACCTTATTGACGACTACTTCTCCCATGCCATATTCACCGCTGACGAAACAGGACTGGTTTGGAAGAAGCTACTTTCCAAGACATACATGATACAGGAGAAAAACAGGCACTAGGTTATAAACAGTCGAAGGTTGGATAACTGCTTTATTTGCTAATGTCAGGGGCTTTTAATGCCCAAGGCTTTTAAGAACCTCAACAGCGTGGGTAGTTCAAAAGGTTTTTGAGGATTGGTTTACAAGTAAATTTTTACCAAAGCTGTTTCTCTCTGTCAGAGAAAGGACTCTCACGCAAAGTTTTGTTATTTTTAGATAACACCTCAGACCAGTGCATTTTCTCCAGTAAAAGTGGTATTCCTGCCTCCAAACACCACCTCCTTGTTGCAACCCTTAGACCAGGATGCCATAGCACTCTTTAAACGTCACTACACAGCTGTCCTTATGAGAACTCTCTTTACCAAGTCTGAAGCTGCTGCTACTGATGCCGCCGCCACCACTAAGAAAATTAATATTTTGAGTGCTGTACATATGATGAAATTTGCATGGAGCAATGTGAAAGAATCAACGCTACGAGGAGTGTGAGAAAAATTGTACCCTTCCCTCATAAATGTTTTTGAGGTATTTCCTGACCCAGTGGCAGAGAGTGATGTGAGTGATGAATTGCTCCTTAATATGTTTAACCAACTCCCTGGTAATGAGGAGATACTAGGAGCCGAGGACATACAGGAGCAACGGGAGGAACATACAGTAGGTACGAGTTGACGATTGAGAAGCTGGCCATGCTGCACATTGAAGATGCTCACCACTCTGAGTCGGACAAGAAAGAAGACAAAGGTTATATGAAGAAAGAAGATGCCAAGAGGATAATGAACCAACTTCAAGAAGTCAGGTAAATTATGATTCAAAATGACTGACCATGACCTGGCAGCAAGGTGCTATAGTCAAATACAAAACAAATACAGAATATATATAAAAACTATTATAAAGTCTTTTATGGAAGTGAACAACCGAAGATTACAAAGTTCTTCAGGAACAAAAGTCCTACTGAATTAGTTGAATCTACACGCACAGCAGCAGCAGCGAGTGAATACTGTATACTTCTAAATTTCCTGTCAAAATATGCTTCTAATTCTGGTTATTAAATTTCCTGTATTCGTCATTATTACAGACACATTTAATTTCACTACTATTTGTTGCATTGTTCGCTACGTTTTCTTTTAAGCATTTATGACTGCCTATTGGTTTTCCATATGTATCGTCCACGCACGGTAATGGATCACGATCAGTAACCTACTTAGCGGACAGCTCTTCTGAAAACTATTACTTTTTTCAGAAGAAACTACACCACACACACCTTATACCAAAAGACAGAGGACGTCATCGCGAATAATTTGATGTAAGCATCGAACAAATTCGTTCACTACAAAAAAGTTTTAGCATTTTTTTTTTTTGACAAATATAGAGATTTTTTAAGTCACTAATTACATACATCAATTTTCTCTTCTTTCCCACATTAAAAAGACCCGGAGACGTATTACCAGCATCATGCTCGAGTGGCGGAAAGTGGGTTCATTTATATATATATATATATATATATATATATATATATATATAATATATATATATATATATATATATATATATATTGTAGTGTTTTATTTATTAAAGGGTCTATTTGGCCGATATATTAACAGTGTAACAGTTAAATGAGAATCTGTCCAGCTTTACCAGACGACTTTTCACTGACACAACCTTGAGGATTGACGAATTAATTTACCGGTTGGATTTTATATTTACTAAAGTAACTGTAATTTAGATTAACTAATTGAAAATAGGACAATTCTTCTGGGTAAGGGCGAATGTTATTACATTAAACAGCACAGAGAGATTCTGGTAATTGCGACTGATAAACTGACAAGCTATACTTACAATATGAAAATAAAAAAAGTGAAGTTTTTTGCATTTACTATACTTACAACTTGTGATCCTGATTGAACAAAGTCTAGAAGGCAACGCTGGCTATGTAGGATCTTATGGTACCCTTGTAGAGGGTTTTCCTCAACTTGTTCCCCAAAGGGCAGCTCTTCTCCCCCATTCCCAACAGAAACAACAATCTTTGAGAAATTACATTCAACAGACATCTTCAATTTATTTTTCCTAAAAACTATAAAAAAAAAGCTATATTAAAATTTAATTAGAAATATAAAAATGCTGTATTAACAATGTTCATTTCAAACGCTTCTCAAACAAATGCAAATAATCTCGGTGTCATTTATTAAATTTATTACGAATCATTACAATCTCTCTCTCTCTCTCTCTCTCTCTCTCTCTCATATATATATATATATATATATATATATATCGGGTCGGCAAAAAAAAAAAGGGAGACCTCGAACTTACTTTGGCTGTAAAATCCAAAGTTATGGTCAGATTTCAATATTTTTTCACACCCCACAACTAAGTAAATTTCCTATACAGTGAGCGGATTTCAAAGAAAACTAATGAAAATTACGGATTTATTGAACATTTCTTTATGCCACTGGAAATTCTCCATTTACACTACTATTGCATTGTATGTGCAGATAAAAAGTTACAAAGTACTCACATATGATGTTAAAAAAACTGCTCGATATGTTTACCACGAACTTCTACAACCTTTTTCAGTCTAGGACGGAAAATGGCTTTATTGATTTGTTCTTGTGGTAGCTTATCCCATTTTTCCAGAAGAAGCTGTCGTAAATGAACGATATTTCTTACTTTGATCCGATAAATTCTCTGTGACAAATTTTCCCAAAGGCCGTAATCGACAGGATTTAAATCAGAACTGTTTGGTGGCCAAATTTCATACCGCTACCTCGTATTCTTTTGATATCTCCTGTTTTATCGATTTTCTTGAGAAGCTTGTCCAAACCTCCTGCAGTTGGCTTACGTTAATTAAAATCGCTTTAATTATCAACTTCAACCTATGATTAGCAAGATTTTTCTGGACTATTCGCCATAAATCCAATTTCTCAGCTAAAATGCTAAAAGATGGCAGACAAACCATAAAATTACCTAGTACTAGCATACTAAAATTTCATGGTTCTATGTACCGTATTTGCCGAGATATGAAGGATTTAAAAGGTCTCCCTTTTTTTTGTCGACCCGATATATATATATATATATATATATATATATATATATTAGGGCTCTGCGAATTAATTTTTTTTCGAATCGAATCTCGAATCAAATCATCCCAAACAATTCAAATCGAATCGAATCTCGAATCAAATCATCCCAAACAATTAAAATCGAATCGAATCTCGAATCGAATCAACTATACACATATAGATTACAATGTTTCTACACACAGTTAGTAATAAGCATAAAATTAATTAAATCTTCTTGAGAACAAAGGGCAAAGTAAATCCTTCTAATAAAAATGTATTAACTATTTGATCATGAGGAGGAACAATGGTATTAAAGTATGATAAAAGTGTTATTGCACAAGAGATTGGGCTCAGTATATAGACTGAATTATAATCTAAGTAAAAAGAAAAGTATTCATTTACGAAAGTGTTCTTCAAAACAACATCACTGATGTTGTTTACCGGACTTAATGGAGATTCGAAAATATCGAATCGGAGCCCAAGCTAACGAATCAAATCGAATCCCCTCTCCCGATTCGAAATCAAATCGAATCTCGAAGCTTCGCAGGACCCTAATATATATATATATATATATATATATATACGAGCAGTATATCTATTAAAATATAAATACTGAAACCAATGCGAAAGATTAAATATACAAATCTCTCAGCATACCTTATTATTACCTTAACGTCTCATGTCGTGTGACTAACGTGGCAGCTCGCAAAATGGTACTTACGTATTAACGGGGGGGCCACCACAATAAATGAATCAAATATATTTCAATATTTACAATATTATTGTTGTAGTGTGAGCATATGATAATGCAGTGCTGTAATCTATCTACTTGCGAGTTGCCTCCGGTCAATTGAATGCCCGGTTAGGTCAACTGAATGCCCGGTTAGGTCAACTGTACGCCCTTGACGATTGGTTAGGTTAAGTCGTGATATTTTCGTTAAAACTAACGAAAATATTATGACTCAACCTAACCAATCGTCAAGGGCGTACAGTTGACCTAACCGGGCATTCAGTTGACCTAACCGGGCATTCAGTTGACCTAACCGGCATTCAATTGACCTAACCGGGCATTCAATTGACCGGGAACATTAATAACAACAACAAAAATTACTGTTTATGCGAGTTCGTATGCAGTTATTGTGGTGGCCCCCCGTTAATACGTAAGTACCCGCAAAATTCGGTGAGGTGAGGTAAATTTTTTTTAGTGTATTTAATAGTAAAACTTAAGTTGCTGTAAGTATGTTGTTCCTGATTAACATAAAATTGATATACATGTAATTGCATTCAGTTTATGAAAATAAACTGAAATGGCATTTAATTGATATTTCCTCTAATAGATGGCACCACCCACTTTGATTAAATTATTTCAAGGAATCAGTTTCCCAAACAGTATTTTATCAAAAATCGAAGTGTGATGAAAATACTGTCATCAACTGAGGGCGCTTGTTCGATGAATTTCCCACATCATGATGAAAATTCTAGTCTCACTGTACATGTTAAAAGCTGCCGCTAAATTATTTTTTTGTTTTTTAACGTTGAATTTTTAACGCTAAATCTTTTTTTTATGTTTGTTTTGGTGTGTTATTCTTGTCCTGTCCTGTTCTTTTTAAGGTTTATTATTATGCACACAAAAAAGATTTGCATTTTCGCAAAATAAATTTTTCCGAATAGTACAGGGTGTCCCAAAAGTCCCTATCTATTTTGTTGAAATAGGCTGAATTCCAAATGAATGTTTTAATGACATGATTGCATGCACCTTTCTAGACAAATACATGCATTAGATTTCTATTTTAATTATTTTTAATTTTTTAATTAATTTTTTCAGATCCATCCATATCATTGGTGATGAATGTGCATGAACGCTTTATGATAGTAACATGTCGCATCAGAGGAATGAAATAATGTGAAATTAAAGACCGATTCTCAAGGTTTCATAAGCCTGGACCGACAGATAAAGCAATTCGTGAATTGGTGAACAAATTCAAAAGGACTGGATCTGTGCATGATGAAGGAAGAAGTGAACGCCCAAGAACAGTACAACAAAACATTCAATCTGTTCGCATAATGTTCGAAGACGATCAAAGAATGTCAGTTCGCCAAGCATCCCACAAATTGACCATACCCAAAACAACTGTTCACAGAATCTTGCGTTCGACGCTCAAGAAGAAGTGTTATCACATTCAGCTGTTACACAGCTTACACGAGGAAGATTTTCCAAAACGAGCAGCAATGTGTGCGGAACTGGTCGAACAAATCCAAAATAACAATTTAATGGACCACATTTTGTTTAGCGATGAGGCGACTTTTCACACCTGTGGTAAAATCAATCGACATGATTGTCGCACCTGGGCTAATGAAAAGCCAACTGAGTTCACTGAATGGGAAAAAAACTCACCTAAAGTGAACGTGTGGCTTGGAATGACGAAGTCTAGGATTTACGGGCCCTTTTTCTTTGCAGAGACTACAGTGACAGGGCCTGTTTACTTTGATATGCTTCAAAATTTTCTAGAACCTCAACTTCTTGAAGATGGCATTCTCAACAATGTAGAATTGTAGAATTGTTCAGACATACCTAAACGAGCGTTTTTCAAATCGTTGGATTGGACGTGGGGGGAAATAGGCCCTTGGCAGCGCGATCTCCGGATTTGACCCCATTGGATTTCTTTGCTTGGGGTTTCATTAAATCAGAGGTCTATCGCAGAAATATTCGAGGTTTACCAGATCTGCGAGATCGCATTAGGCAAGCAGTTGAGAAAATAACCCCTAAAATGCCCGGAAATGTGTTCCGCAATGCAGCTTCCCGCTTTGAGATTTGCAGAGATACAGATGGAGCACATGTGGAAACTACTAATTAAAGATTTTAATGGTGTAATACTTGTAATTTGTATAGAAATACATCTGTATTCAGGTCAGTGTGACATTTATTTGAAATTCAGCCTATTTCAACAAAATAGATAGGGACTTTTGGGACACCCTGTATATTATTCGCGGTACCATTCCATATTAGCAATTAAGTGGAAGCAGTTTTGTGATTTTTTATTATTCATTATTTCTCATAAATTAAGTTCATCTATATTTCTAGTATCAATGTTTATTTTTAAGGTTACTTTTTTTTTCTTTGCTAATTCTTCATTTTTTTTATATACAGGGTGTCCCGTAAGTCTGGACCCATAGGGAAAAATAATAAAATTACAAAATAGTCCAAAAATTTATTACATAATCTGTTCAAAGTGTCCGCCGTTGTGTCGCACACATAGTTGAAGACGCAATCTCCACTGCGACAGCACTTTCTGAATCACAGTCGCAGAAATTTCTTGACACGCCTCCACAATGCGTGCTTTAAGGTGGAAAATGTTCTGAAGTTTGACCTCGTACACTTTGGCTTTCAAGTGGCCCCACAAATAAAACTCCAGCGGAGTAAGATCATAATAAAAAAATAATAAAAATAATAATAAAAATAATAAAAAAATATATTATAAATAAATTTTTGGACTATTTTGTAATTTTATTATTTTTCCCTATGGGTCCAGACTTACGGGACACCCTGTATATTTCATTATTGGGTACGCGAACGGTGATTTCATAAACAATACAAATATAATAAGATACTCACCTTGAAAATTATCTAATCGTATTACGAGATGTTTTTTACCTTTATGGCCCATCCTTCTCACTGTTACGTAGAACGTTTTAAGGTTACGAATATGATATAATAATAATGAGCGCAGTTGATATGAAACTTTTACATTGCTCCTTTCGTTTGTGCCCTTCGTTTTCCATGTCCCTGCGATCAAATCGATCTCTTCGTTGTTTTGGCGCATTAAATAATTAGTTATTGTTAAAGATGGTTAAATGATAATAGTTTTCAAGTATTTCCTAGCCATTTTACTTCAGATATATATATATATATCGTAAAGAACGACGCTTGTATAGGAGATATTCCGCGCAAGACGAGAAAGAGAAAACAACAAATGAAAAAATGAAGTACCACCTGGGAAACGAACCCGGGATCTTCCGATTGCCGGTCAGACGCGATAACCACTACACCATGGACTTCACTCTTCCAAATGCCGTAATTCCTCTACATACTCGCAGAAACCAATGCCCCAAGGGGGCACCTCCCGCATGCCGTAACATTATATACATTCAACTGCAAAGAACACGCAGTATAAATAACGTAAAGAACGACGCTTGTATAGGAGATATTCCGCGCAAGACGAGAAAGAGAAAACAACAAATGAAAAAATGAAGTACCACCTATACAAGCGTCGTTCTTTACGTTATTTATACTGCGTGTTCTTTGCAGTTGAATGTATATATATATATATATATATATATATATATATGTATGGAGAGAGAGAGAGAGAGAGAGAGAGTGTAACTAATTGTTCCATAGTTAATAAAGTTGTTTATTTGTTCTTTAGAATTATTAGATTGTTCGTATTCGCAATTTGTAAAGGTTCGTACAATTAATCAAGGAGATTCACTTATTTATTTTAAATATATATATATATATATATATATATATATATATATATATATATATATATATATATATATACAGGGTGTCCCGTAAGTCTGGACCCATAGGGAAAAATAATAAAATTACAAAATAGTCCAAAAATTTATTACATAATCTGTTCAAAGTGTCCGCCGTTGTGTCGCACACATAGTTGAAGACGCAATCTCCACTGCGACAGCACTTTCTGAATCACAGTCGCAGAAATTTCTTGACACGCCTCCACAATGCGTGCTTTAAGGTGGAAAATGTTCTGAAGTTTGACCTCGTACACTTTGGCTTTCAAGTGGTCCCACAAATAAAACTCCAGCGGAGTAAGATCATAATAAAAAAATAATAAAAATAATAATAAAAATAATAAAAAATATATTATAAATAAATTTTTGGACTATTTTGTAATTTTATTATTTTTCCCTATGGGTCCAGACTTACGGGACACCCTGTATATATATATACACACAGAGTTTACAAGAATTAGTATAATTTCATTATTAAAATAAAGATGCTGCATACAGTTGTAAACTGCCTTTAGCAAGCTTGCACTCTTTACAGGCCAAAATCTACTAGTTAGATATAATGACATAATTATAATTTTGTAATAGATATAATTAAAATTTTTATAAATTTTTATAAAAGACTTAAAATACTAAAGGGAATTAAGTCATACTGTGTTGTCTTTTGAACCTTTAAATAACAAATCTTTATAAATTTTATAATTCCTAAAATTTTTTTAAGAGACTTAAAACTAAAAGATAATTACGGACTAGGACATATACTTATATTAGAAACTTAATACGAAGAATAATGGAACCAGTATGAATGTGAAGTGAAAAGTGATAGGAGAAATTATTAGAAAAATAATGAGAGCTTCAATGATTGCAACAGTAATTAAGTAACAATAAATAATAGCAGTAATAAAGAAAAGAGTGCCTTCAGTAACTTTGGAATTTGATTAATTTTAATAGCTTTATAAAAGATAAGAGAACAGTTACTAATTGATATGATGTGCGTTTTATTTAATTGCAGTCGATAGATAAATTATTGAACAGTTAATAACAATTATTTATTATTGCAGTGCTGAAATGCTGCAAGAGAACGCGAGTGAATAACTTACAGTAACTGGAATAAAAGAAAAGAAATGACATTTAATGACTTAAAGAGAGCGAGCGGCGTATATTTGTGTCGAACAAAGAATAGGGCTGATATTCTGAATGCAGTAAATAAAACGCGAACGAGGTAAGCTAGTGAAAGTAATAGGTGTTAAGCGATCATAGGCAAGACGAAGACTATCTTGCTTGAAGTGCTTTGGATTTTCTTCACAAGTATTCAAGGTTCTCTCGTAAGAAGTTATCCTTCGACGATTTATTGCAGGTTTCTCGATTGTCCGTGGAAAGTCGCCTTAATCTCAGAATGTCATACGGTTAATGGCAGGCGATATTTACTGTTCAAACTGTAACTTCGCGTTTAACCTGTCATATACTGGTCTCGTCATTTGTTACTGAAGGATTTTTTTTTTCTCAGCAGTACGAAATTGGATATGGAGTCCGCTTCAAACACGCAAATGCGTTGCTTAACAGTCGGTCAACAAAACTTTTCATGAATCTTGGGATTGATTTCTGACTTATTTAAATTCGGTTTTATGGTCGGGGCACAGCTCTCCGCTGCATTTGCGACTCTCAGAGAAAATTGCGTTTAGAGACGTGGAAGAAATGTTTTATGGCAGCAGGAAGTCAATCTCTCTCTCTCTCTCTCTCTCTCGCTCTCTCTCTCTCTCTCTGCCCGGTTAGGTCAACTGAATGCCCGGTTAAGTTAATTGAATGCTCGGTTAGGTCAACTGAATGCCCGATTAGGTTAATTGAATGCCCCGTTAGGTTAATTATACGCCCTTGACGATTGCTTAGGTTAAGTCGTGATATTTTCGTTAAAGCTGACGAAAATATCACGACTTAACCTAACCAATCATCAAGGGCGTACAGTTGACCTAACCGGGCATTCGACACCCAGGTGAACAACCTCGGGACCTAATCAATATGTGTGTGAAGTTTCATGTTTGTAACTGCGCGTCTTTTCCGTTTGGGGGCTAGCAGCGAATTTTAATGAAAATCGGTATACTAATGTAGTTTTGGTCACTGATTTAAAAAATAACTTTCTTTTTTTGGAGAAATGAAAAACAAACATGTTAGAGCACTTTAAATAATTAATATGTGTTTTAACTAGCTTAAACTAGTTACGGAGGATTGTGTTAAATTTAGCCAGAGTCACAAACTGCTACTCTTTATGAAAAAGTGCTCTAAGTGTGGAAAAGTGTGTTCCTTTGATAAAAATACTCAGTTCTTTCGTTGCCAAAGGCGTCGGTCGAACGGTAAAAAGTGCAACTTTACGAAGAATACTTTTTTGAAGGATCCCTGCAGATCTGTAAAAGTAGCAGAAAAAAATCAAGAATTAATGCCCAGTTAGGTCAATTGAACGCCCGATTAGGTCAATTGAATGCCAGGTTAGGTCAATTGAATGCCCGGTTAGGTCAATTGAATGCCAGGTTAGGTCAATTGAATGCCCGGTTAGGTCAACTGTACGCCCTTGGCGATTGGTTAGGTTAAGTCATGATATTTTCGTTAAAAACACATTAATTATTTAAAGTGCTCTAACAAGTTTTTTTTTTTCTCCAAAAAAAAAAAAAGAAAGTTATTTTTGAAATCAGTGACCAAAACTACATTTGTATATCGATTTCACTGGTCTACAGCAGTGCTTCTGAAACTTTTTCAATGCCGTTCACCCTTGAGTCATTATCACAAAATTTAATTCACCCCCGACTTCACCTCCTTAAGATTTGTTACTTTACCAATTCCCTTTCTCTGTATATACAATTATACATGACTCGCTCGTTCCAAAAGGCGACATAAATTAATTTCTTAAGTGTTTCCTTTTTTTGTAATTTTACCACTTGAACAAAAAGAAAAGCAGTGAATGACAAGCATCACACACCAGTTAACATTTTTAAATCACGTTTTAAACATCAGTGGCTGGGGTGTTCCTGCATTCCCGTGACAAGCTTCTCAAAGCGGGGCCCGATTCCATTCTCTAAAGCGCCCCGCATCACCGAGTCAACGTCGAAGAGAGAATTTCGTTTCTTGGTTTTCAGTTCTACCAAACTCAAAAACCCTTGTTCAGACAAATACGTAGTTGCCATCCTCACTAGTATTTGAAGGCCCTTCATGGCAATTGAGTTGTATTCAGGAAAATTGAGCAGTCCAACCCAATAGTCTCCATAGTAGGAGTACGTTTCAAAAGATGCTTTTTGGGTGAAGTCATAGTGAAGCTCCATCAACACCTCCGTGATCTCCCCGACATTCGTCCGCTTGACGTGGCTGATGATGAAAGGATTAACAATCCACATCTGATTTTCCATGGCTTGCGCATCCTTCTGGGGAAAATATGTCTCGAAATTGCTAGAGAGCAACTACAGATGGTCGGAAATGACGCTCTTCAATAATTCCTGCAGACTATACTTAGCAATAATATCTCTTCTTAATGTTAGGTTTTCTCTTCTTAAAATCATGCTATGACTGTAAGCCTTTCATAGAGTAGGTTAAGTTTGGTTAGGTAAATATAACAGATAAAACAGGGACTCCCAGTACTAGGGATCTTACCGAGGTCTGCTCCTGACTATTCAAGTACCACCAGGCAACTGACAGAGGACAGCTGCTAGTCCTGTCCATCTTACATATTCTCTTCCTATTCATTTCATGTTTCAGCTACTAGTACTGGTGTCCACCTCAGATTTTCATGACTTCAGGTTGTTTTAGCAATAATAAAGGATTACTGGGTACATACGGTAGTCACTAATGATCTTGAAAATAATAATAATATAGCTACCAGGAATTATCAATTCTTACATAATAATAATTAAAAGTTAACATTTCATATCACTGACAGTAAGCCAGCCTACACAGTTGCCATCTACTCTACACTTACACAGTTGCCAGTTTCAGACCAGTGCAAAAATCTTCAAAATACAATCTCATTTAACTCATTCACCCTTGTTGCTTCATTCACCCTTCATTCACCCTCGAGTTCCATTCACCCCAACTAAAATTTCATTCCCCTTGGGTGAACCATTCACCAGTTTCAGAAGCACTGGTCTACAGCCAAAATGCTTCGGAAATAAAAGTAGTCAATCTTTACTAATTTTGGGTCACTGAATACGAAAATGATGCCTAAAATTGCCAATTGGCTCTATTTATAAAGATATCAGGCAACCCTGCACCCTACTAACTTGACTGCATCTGTCGCGTAATATGTAGATTGTAGACGCCTGTAACACATCGACGCATTGACTCTACTGCGCATGCGCGTAGTTATATTTTTTATTTTAATAAATTAATATAAATATATACATATATATATATATATATATATATATATATATATATATATATTATATATATATATATATATATACAATAAAATGTAATTTAAAATTTATCTATTACATTATGTATTTGTAAATTAGTTATTAAAAAATAGATTGGAGCATTTTAACATATTGCTTCCCATAATGTTTTTGATATCAATATAAATGGAATACTAACCTAACTTAACCTTACCTAATTTAAAATTATTAAAATGCAATGTAATTACATTAATTTATTAAAATAAAAAAAAAATATAACTACGCGCATGCGCAGTAGAGTCAAGGCGTCGATATGTCACAGGCGTCTACATATTACGCCACAGCATCAGTTCATTCGCGGAAGTCATACAGTGCACCCTTGTCAAACTCTTTTTAGTGTTTGCTTTTGAAACTGAATTTTTTTCAGCCTAATTTGAACAAAGATGCCTCGTAATTGCGTGAACAGTGTAGATAACTTCTGTTATGTTTGTGGAGAATTGACTTTTGCATCACAAAAGCGTGCTATAAACGCCGTGATTAGGAAAGCCTATCACCTTTATTTTGGCTGTAAGATTGGAGATCAGGACAAGAGCTGGGCCCCACACATATGCTGCAATACTTGTGCAACAAACCTTCGCCAGTGGTTGAATCGGAAAAGGAAATCTATGCCTTTTGCAATGCCAATGGTGTAGAGGGAACCAACAGATCATGTCAGCAATTGTTACTTCTACATGGTGCCTTACGCCCGGTACCTCACGGCGAAGGACTACCCGTTCCTGAGACCCCACACTCATTCTCCCTGGAGTCAGAGGACGAGGAGAATGAAGGAACCTGCGAAACTTGAGCCTTCAACTTCACAAGACCCTGAATTTGTTTATAACTTGACATCTTCTAAACGGCACATGATAACTCAGAATGCATTAAACGACCTTATCAGAGATTTAGAACGCCAAAGAGTAAGGCAGAGCTGTTTGGCTCCAGATTTCAGCAGTGGAATCTCCTCGCTGAAAATGTTAGAGTGTGTAAGTTTCGTGACCGTCAAAAAGATTTTGTCCCATTCTTCATCATGGAAGGTGACCTTGTAGCTTGCAACGACATCGATGGTCTGATGGCAGCTCTCAACATTATTCACAATCCTGATGATTGGAGACTGTTCATTGATTCATCGAAGTTGAGTCTAAAAGCTGTTTTGTTGCATGTTGGCAACGTATTGCCATCAATTCCAGTTGGTCATGCAGTCCACATGAAGGAAACATATGACAACATGAAGCAACTTTTGAACTGCATAAACTATGACAAACATCAGTGGCAGGTTTGTGGTGACTTAAAGTTGTTGCTCTCGTGCTTGGACTGCAGCCGGGCCAATCTATAATATCTTCCTAACATGATACTGTTTTGTCGACATTTTCTCTAACTCTGGCGAGACTCTAACTCTGCGAGGCAGCCATGACATTAATGTGCCCGGCATCATGAATATTATCTCCATGTAAGTTTGATTAGACTAGACTGACGTACTTATCTGATTTTATGTAAGTATAGTCATTTGCGGTTATACTACTGATGACGTAAGTGATTTAAAGAATTGTAAAAAAAAATAATGTTATTAACAATGACGCATGAGGTGTAATCTTAAACTCCGTGACGTCAGAGCTATTTTTAGATTTTAGTGGAAATGAGTAGTAAGGCTAGCAAGGCTTATGATAAGATTGAGTAAACCGCGTGGGGTATGCATGAGTCATCCACACATTATTACGTCATGCTTTGTTACAGAAGTTGTTACTCGAGTTTTATCCTTGTTTGTTACAAAACACAGTTCGCGGATAATACTAAACCGCGAACTGTAACAAAAGTTAAAAATAGAATTATGACTTATTTCTTTTTTTATTGTTTTATACCAAACAACTTTACATAAAATACAATTCTATTAATATAATTAAAGGCATATTCATTTTGTTGAGAACCTTCAGGTGTATAGTTACCAATGTATATTCTACCTAATGGCATAGTTAAATCATTTGTAGATATCTTAATCAAACTTTGAGGGAATTGAGCAGTAACTTGTTGTCCTAATTGACACACTTGGTTAAGTCTACGATACATTCGAAAACCTTTAAAAGGAGAGAACCATCTAGTTCTTGGATGCATCATTACCTGCTCAGCACTATGTGAGGTGTCAAGATTAGGCTCAAACAAAACATCATGAGGAACAACTAAATAAGGTACTGGAGATATCCCAACATTAGGATCTCTTTGCACAACATCCCTAACATCTTTCTTACGACCTAACGAATCTTCAAAATTAATAACATAACCAGACATATTCATTTGAGGTGTACTTTGAAAAGATACACCAGCAACCTGATAATAATTAAAATTTAAAATAGTAGCTTTGGCCTGAGTAGTTAAAAGATCCAAAGACAAAGTATAAATTCCATCTGTATTTACACCCCAAGTATTTTTATCCAAGTAAACAAATTTCATTAATTTCATTAAAGCTGTAAACATATTCTTCTTAGTACGCCTTCTGACATTCCTACGTTGAGGCTGACGGCCATATTTCCTTCGACGAAAATGATGACGCAAACGACCACCGCGATACATGAGCTAATTTGTGAACAATAAAGACCAACAGAGAGACACTTCTATTCACTTCAAAAGTAACGAAAAGAATGAGGTATACGAAAGTAATTGTTCCTCTTATACAATCCTGATTTCGCTTAGCTGTTCATTGATTCATCGAAGTTGAGTCTAAAAGCTGTTTTGTTGCATGTTGGCAACGTATTGCCATCAATTCCAGTTGGTCATGCAGTCCACATGAAGGAAACATATGACAAGATGAATTTGCAACTTTTGAACTGCATAAACTATGACAAACATCAGTGGCAGGTTTGTGGTGACTTGAAAGTTGTTGCTATCGTGCTTGGACTGCAGCCGGGCTACACTAAGTATTGCTGTTTTCTGTGTGAATGGGATAGTCGGGCTAGGACTTCTCATTACATCAAGAAGGATTGGCCACTCCGACACTCATTGGAACCTGGAACAAAAAATGTTCAGTATCCTCCACTTGTAGAATCGAGCAAGATTTTGTTACCACCCTTACACATCAAACTGGGCGTCATGAAAAATTTTGTTACGGCTATGGATAAAACGGGGGCAGCTTTTAAATACCTCGGTGGTAAATTCCCAAAGCTCAGTGAAGCAAAAATCAATGAGGGTGTATTTGTTGGTCCACAGATCCGCGAGCTTCTTAGAGATGAGGAGTTCAACCGTATCCTAGGTGGTGAGGAGAAGACAGTGTGGAATGCTTTCCGGTTAGTAGCAACCAATTTTCTCGGAAATACCAAAGCTGACAATTACAGGGAGCTGGTGGAAAACCTGCTGTTGTCCTATCAAAAAATGGGCTGCAATATGTCTTTAAAGATACATTTCCTCTATTCGCACCTGGAATTTTTTCCAGCCAACTGCGGAGCAGTCAGTGATGAACATGGTGAACGTTTCCACCAGGATATCTCAGCGATGGAGAAACGCTACCAGGGGAAATGGAGTCCATCATTATTAGCAGACTACTGCTGGACAATAACAAGAGATGCTCCAGAAGTTGAATACAAGAGACAAGCAAAGAAGTGACGGGTTGAATCAATATAAGTGACTGCATTATACAGGTATGTTACTAATATATGGTATACATATACGCAAAATGTGTAACTTAAATTTTATTGGAAACTGTAGCCAATCGACTGTTTTTATGGTCATATTCGTTTTCAGCACCCAAAAATCCATAATAGGAAACACATTTTATCTCCGAAGCACAAACGTTTTCAAAATTTGTAGACCAGTGAATTTTTCATTAAAATTCGCTGCTAGCCGCCAAACGGAAAAAATCCGTAACTACTTCCATTTTGGACCTATGGCTGGAACAGACACACACACACACACACACACACACACACACACGCGTCCTTTTATTATATATATATATATATATATATATATATATATATATATATATAAGTAAAAATCATTCCCTTCAATTGAAAACAATAAAAGTAAACTTTTGATCTCATAAATGAACTCTCCATCCGAAATAAAAGTAATAAAACCTATTAAAAAGAAACAAAAGCTATTTTAAGAAGACAAAGAGTCAAGGAAAACTTGAAACTCAGAAAGCGTGTCACCTCAAATGAGGTTCAGAACAAACTGAAAGTTACGCATGTGCTTGAAACGTCGAGAATACTGTATACCCTGTGCTCTGAGGCTTCTTTGACTCTGAGACGGTTTGGAGTTTAAAAATAGCTATTTTATTTTTTTGTCTTGATCCTGTTTTTAATAAGGTGAAAATCGTTATGAAATCAAAGGATAATAACCTTCATTAAACCTTGGTTATTATGTCACCAGAGCGCAATTATGTTCTGAAAATTTCCCTTTTTTCATCTTTCGAAATTAATATTCTCGCCAATATACATACATCTCTAGAGCAAAAAATAGGATACTCTCTGAAATGCGCCCCTGACCTTGATAACACTTTTATGAGGAATATCAAGTATCTGTGACGTCATTATGATAAAAAGACACCTCTGTGTGCCAGTTTTGAAAAAGAAATTAGAATATGGCAGAAACCTCATTAAATAGTGAAAAGTTAATGCATTGCGACATACCAAAATATTAGAATATCTTTTCAGGTGTTACAAAAAAAAGGATAAATTCATTATGTTTATTGAGTAATGCCAATATATTAAACCTTCAACAAAGACTGTTTTAACTCTGCGTCTTAGTATTTACTTCGTCCGTTCACTCTTGATTACAGCCTCCAGTCGACACGATATCGAGTCGACAAGTCTCTTGCATTCTTCTGTAGTTATCGATTGCCACGTTATCATCAAACACCTCTTTAGTTCACTAAGTGTTCCTGGTGTAGGCTTTTGAACCTTCTGCTTAGCAATATTCCAAAGATTTTCTGCCGGATTAAGATCGGGAGAATTAGCTGGCCATGGCAGTACTTCAATTTCATGAGCATCAAACCACGTAAATGTTGCACGAGCCGCATTAGCTGGAGCCAGGTCATGTTGAAAAATAAATGGTTCGTCTCTATACAGCTCTTCTGCAGACTCCAGCATAACGTATTCTAAGATTTCTTGATAAATGTGACTACTGACAGTTCTATTTACAAATGCAAGTGATCCCACATCATTTGCATTCATGTAACCCCTCATTAACGCTCGCCATAAATTTGACCGATCGCCTCAGGCAGCTTTCATGACACATTTCAGACTTTCTTCTCCACATTCGCGGACCACCCCTGTCAGCAAATAATACACAAAATTTTGATTCGTCTGAAAAAAAAACACTTTTTGTCACTCGTTTGCAGTCCAGGCAACTCTTTCTTTGTACCAGGATAGTCGTCTTCTCTTTTGCTTCGCGTCCAACATCGGCTTAATTTTCGATTTTCTTGACCAAAATTCCATTTTCTAAAGACGGTAAGTGGGATCATTTGCATTTGTAAATAGAACTGTCAACAGTCACATTTAACAAGAAATCTTGAAATACGTCATGCTGGAGTTAGCAAAATGGCGAACGAACCATTTATCTTTCAACATGACCTGGCTCCAGTTCATGCGGCTCGTGCAACATTTGCTTGGTTTGATGCTCATGAAATTGGAGTACTACCACGACCAGCTAATTCCCCCGATCTTAATCCGATAGAAAATCTTTGGAATGTTGCTAAGCAGAAGGTCCAAAAGCCTAAACCAGGAGTACTTAGTGAACTAAAGAGGTGTTCGATTACAACGTGGCAATCGATAACTACAGAAGAATGCAAGAGACTTGTGGACTCAATACCACGTCTATTGGAGGCCGTAATCAGGGATGAGGGTGGACCAACTAAATATTAAGATGCAGAGTTAAAAATGTCTTTGATAAAGGTTTATTATATTGGCAGTACTCAATAAACAATGAATTTATTCTATTATTTTGTAACACCTAACATGATATTCTATATTTCGGTATGCTTTGCATTAACTGTTCACTCTTCAATAAGGTTTTTGCTATTTTTTAATTTTTTTAAAAAAATGGCAAACAGAGGTCTTTTTATCATAATGACGTCACAGATGCTCGATATTCCTTATAAAAGTGTATAACTTAAAGGTATTATCAAGGTCATGACCGCATTTCAAACAGTATTTTATTTTTTTGGTCCCGAGTTGTAAATAGAGGAACTTGTATCTCACGGTATCATACAAATCCTAGAATTAGTATCTCGATATTTTGATAACGAATTGTTACGAAGAATGGATTTTTGTTTATTTATTTGTTTATTATTTCAAAATCAGAAGAGAGCGATATTTAGTTTTCAAAAGAGAGAGTAATATATACAATTAATCTTTGAAGACTTTTAACTGTTCCTCAACCTGATTTATAAGAATTCAATGAACTATTCTTAAAAATTTAAGTGTGCTCTCAATAAGTGTTTATTAATGCTCAACCTTAGAAAAACAGGGGTGCAAGCCAATGTTTATAGTACTGGGTGATCCAGATAAATGGGACCCATAAAAAAAAGCCAAATATTCTTAATATTTAATTCCTTTCATAAAAACTATATATCATTCGAAAGAGTAGAGTTACAAGTTTATTATGAAATATTTATTTTTTAAAAATGACTCCTTTCAAATGTGCTCCATTAGTTGCCAAGCATTCCAGTGTTCTCGCTTGTAAGTTCTGCATCACTTTTGCAAGAGTGTGCGGTGGTATGGCTTGTATCTCATTTGTGATGGCGGCCTTCAATTCTTGCAAGGTCGTTGGGTTATTTCTGTAGACCCTACTCTTTAAATATCCCCAGAGATAATAATCTAAGGGAGAAAAATCCGGAGACCTTGCGGGCCATTCAACGTCTCCAAATCTTGAGATTAACTCGCCTGGAAACGTTTGACGCAAAACTGCCATGCAGTTCCTCGTGGTATGGCAGGTAGCTCCGTCTTGTTGGAACCAGTGGTTTTCTAGACAAAGATCTCTTAATTTAGGAATAAGGAAATCGGTCAACATTTTTTCGTAGCGATCACCATTTACAGTGACCGTGTTTCCGGTGGAATCCTCGAAAAAGTACGGCCCTATGATCTGAGATGCAGTAAGACCACACCAAACAGTTACACGCTGACTATGCAACGGGACTTCGGTAATATTCAATGGATTTTCTGTTGCCCAAAAACGACAATTTTGTTTGTTTACAGTTCCATTCAAGTGAAAATGGGCTTCGTCTGACATAATCAAAGTTGCTAGAAAATTGGTGGTGTCATTTACCTTGGATCCATTGACAGAATTGTCGTCTTCGTGCGAAATCTCCATCGTTTAGTTGTTGCACTGTTTGAATTTTATATGGAAAGAGCATTAAATTTTGTTTGAATATACGGTGTGTTGTTGTTCCATATCCAACTCCTAACAGCTGAGAAGCACGTCTGATGCTTATGTTAGGATTAGCCTGTACAATTTCATGAGTTCTGTTAATGATCTCGTCTATCCTTGCTGTGCGCACTCTTCCAGTTGGTTTTCTTTTTCCAATGCTGCCAGTTAGGGAAATATTTCTGACACACCAACGGATTACTTTCTTAGAAGGTGATTTTGACATCTGAAAATTTGTCTTGAAAGATCTTTGAGCTGAAACTACACTTCTTCCATGCTCATAATATTGCTCAGTTATGAAACGCAGCTGTTCCACAGTCCATGCAGTCATCTTGAAGGGTTAGTTTTAACTAACACTTTTATTTTGTTTTGTATCTTATCTTGTCTTGTATTGTCAAAACCTATACAATCCTGTACAAACTTGTAACTATCCTCTTTCGAATGATGCGTATGATTTTATAAAAGGACTTATATTTTAAGAGTTACAGGGGTTTCTTTTGGGTCCCATTTCTCTGGATCACCCTTTATATAGGGTGTCCCAAAAAAATGCCCCTATTTTTATTTATCCGTTATTTTATAATGGATGTATATTTTACTAGTGGAGTTTTTCTTCAGAAAACTAACAGACTGGGTTTTTATTCCCCATGTACCTATATGCATATACCTATACACTACTAATTTTTTGTTACTTAATAACTAATAAATATTGTATATTATCATAAAATCGTTTTCATCATTTCATACTTAAAGCAATAACTTTCCTTAATCTCTCCGAAATTAGGAGTAGATACCGCTGCCAATAGATTATAGCCTAGTGAGGCCATAGAAGGCCTTACAAGGAAACTTAAGGAAACCTAAGTCTTGACTAAACTTCCCTAAGGATCTAGCCTACATGGAACAATATGACTGAACCCTCAAACAGTGATACCGCGTTTGCAGCTGGAACAAAAAATCAAGATCGTTGAGTGGTTTCATGTGACAAATTCTGTGACGTAGGTGCAGAGAATATGAATGCAGAGATCCACCCGATAGAAAGAAAATATCACGAATTGTTAGCAAATTTCATACAAAAGGAAATGTAAGCAATCAACATAAGGTAGGTATCGATTCACAAAAACTGTGCAACACGTAAATATGGTTCATGAAATTAGTGCGTGTCAATTCGTCGTTTGTCAGCAGAAGTAGGTATTTCACGAACATCTGTACATCGTATACTTCGTACCCAATTATACCTTTTTCCCTACAAAATTCACTGACTAATGTTTAAAAATATAAATGGATAGAATTCACAACATGGATGTAAGTAAACAAGTCTAGAAGAAGATCCTGAGCTTTTGAAACACATCCACTTCTCTCACGAGTGTTATGTACTACATCTGTCTAGGAGATTAATAAGCAGAACTTTCGTTACTCGTCCTGGGGAAGTCATGCTGTCGCTCTAATAAAGCTTCCACGTAGTGTTGCTAAACTCAACATTTGGTTCGCTGTTGGGTGGTATGGTGTAGTAGGTCCCTACTTCTTTGAGAATGAAACTGGAAAAGCAGTAACGTTAACGCAAAATTCATATCGTTAGATGCTATAAGATTTCTTCTTGCCACAACTAATTAGTTTGGGTACTTTTCTGTTATCCCGGACCCCAGACTTTTTGCCAGATTCGGACATCACTTGCCAGATTGACAAATTTCTTTGACAATTTTTTTTTAAATGTTAAGTAACTAACCTAACCTAACCTAACCCAACCCCTGGTTGGGTTACGTTAGGTTAGGTTTGGTTAGTTACTTAACATTTAAAAAAAAAATTGTGGCAATGAAATTTGGCAATCTGCAAGTGGCGTACGAATCTACCAAAAAGTCTGAGGTCCGGGATAACAGGAAAGTACCTTAGTTTGTCCCGTAAAAGAAAACTGCATTACCCCAGATTCACAGTGGTTTCAGCAGGATGGAGCACCTCCACACACTGCTTGTGAAACTGCCAACTTTTTGAGGAAACATTTTTCCGGGCGACTAATCTCCTTTCATGAGCCAGTGGAATGGGCTCCATACTCACCTGACCTCACACCTCACCTCATTTTTTGGGGGGGTACATAAAAAACAGGATCTATTCTACCAAGCTAAGACACTTGAAGCCCTAAAGACCAAATTCTATGAGGCAATCAACAACATCCCAGCTGAGCAATTTCCAAAAATTATGTCAAACATTTGTGTAAGGTTGAATGTTGTGTTAGGAAAAAATGGAGATTACACTGAACATGTTGTTTAATCACTCACGGTTAATAAATTCCTATATTTTATTTGGCTATTGCGTTTGTATTTGTGTCTAGATTCCTTCTTTAGCTTAGAACATTTGTTTAGAAATAGGGACGATATATATATATATATATATATAATATATATATATAAACTACATTTTTTAGGTTCGGTTAGGTTAACTTAGGTTCATGTATTCTTTCGAGAAGTAAAAAAATGTTTCCAAATGTTTGTTTTAGGGGGGGGGGGGGGGGGGTCCTAAAATTCTTCCTCACGGGTCGAGGCATTTTCTACGAAGAAATTTCAAAAAAGTTATATTTTTCTTATGCTCATCAATTTGGTCGGTAGTATCGTGAATGCGGCTGTCTCACGAGGTAGGAATACTCATCCATGCCATTTCAGTCAAGAAATATGTTTGCGCTTCAATCTTCCTCCCTTACACCATCTAAACAAACTGATTGAGGAGATCCTTGATGAAAGGTTGGAGGATAAAGCATCGTATATTCGAAGGAGTGACATGAAACGTCGGTACGAGGTAGTCTCCGCAACAACATCTATTTCCATTCGTAATTTTTGTTTAAAAGAAAATTATTCTTCTCATCTCGTTGAGGATGTTTGGATTAACAAGTAAAGATAAAAACAAAAATTATCCACATATTAATTCAGATTAATTGTTCGTCATCACTAAATTACCAATTGGATTTTTTTTTCTAAAATTCTATACATACGTTCGTTTTGCTTCCTTATTTTCCTTCCTCTTTTCTTTCATATTCTTTCTTTTTCCTTTTCCTCACTTCATCCCTCCTTCTTCTCTTCCTTCTTTCTTCCTCTTCTTCCTTTATTTTCTTCCTCACTCGTCTAAAAAAATTTCCTCGGGATTTCCCCCCCCCGACTTATTTGGAAGAATATCTATCACTGGTTTAGGTCAGGTTATTATTATTATTATTATTTATTATTATTATTGAGATACTTTTCTTGATAATATTGCTTCACTCCTTCATTTATTTTTCCACTTATTCATTAACGTATTTATTTACTATTTACCTATTTACTATTTTTACGAAGGCTTCATCATATTTCAGATGTGAAAGTTATTAAATTCAATTATTAACCCCTTCACTACCATTGGCCTATTTTCTGGAGTAAAAAAAAAATGTATTTAGATCTTTGTTAGTTTGGAGGCCTAAAGTCCTGATTCCTGGACAGCTACGTGTGCTTTATATGCTAGATAGGTACCTTCTCCAGCGCCTCAATGTGTTTCAAGACTTTTTAGAACAAGATAAGCGTGTAAAAAAATATACTAACCTATTATTATCCTTGGTACTAAGGGAGTAAAGTCATTAAAAATAATGAAGTTAAAAGCGTTAACAAATATGATGAATGTATTTGTACATCCAACGAAAATTTCTAGGCTTTGTTAGCAAAATATTTGCACTGTATAATAATAATAATAATAATAATAATAATAATCAGACGGGAGGACCAGAAACTAGCACAGTGATCAGTCCAAACGAATGCGGACCATTACTATAACTCCTGCATTATTATTATCATCACCATCGAGATTCGAACCCCAGAACTGAGTTTCTTCATTTCGCTTATAGGGAAAAATTGTTACCCACTGATCTACGAGCGCAGGTTTGCACTGTAAAATACCTTACAATCAAAACTAAGTTTAAGTCTGGTTGAAACCCTTAGATCCGTTATTTTACCGGACTTCTCATTAAACAAAACTCAAATCTGGTTCAAAGCCTGATACTAGATATGGTCCATACCCGGTTCTTCACATCTGGCAAAACGGATATGGACCGCATAAGCAATATTTGTTGCATCGTTTCGGTTATTTTCCCCCTATTAATTATATTTCTAGGAAAATCTAATATCGATACTGGCTGGTTCGTCTCCAGTAATTAGCCCAAAATGTTACCTATAACTTTACCTAACTAGGAGGGAAGTCAGTGTCAGGAGGGGCTGTACAGTAATAAATCTGTTGAATCAGTTTACGCAGCGATTCATATAAACTGACTGCCATAAACAGAAAACAAAATATATGAACCGGAAGCCGTATATAATTCGGTTATCAAATTTAACCCTAATCAACTACAACAAACTCAAGGAAGAAATACAACCACCAATAAAACAAAAAGTATAAAAAGGTATATAAATAATATATACTAATGTAACTTAATCCCGCCCTACAACATTGTTAAATAGGGCTACCATAAATCAAAGCCGAGCAAAATTGAAATGCAACAAATGAAATCACTGCAGACATTTACGTACTTTAAAAGCTTCTGTACACTAATTTAAACCATAGAAGATCACCTCAAATGCGAATTAAAGAACAACAGATATCGAAGAAATGTAAATTTGTATTCAATTCAAATTTTAAGGAAATGATGTAACTAACAATGAAGTATGAAGAAGTCAAAATAAAAGCTAAATCTAACGAGCGAATGACTGGGACGAAATCTTAAAAAAGTTAATTATTAATTTGAAATTTAGACAGCGACTGACTCTCTGGTGTCACAAACGATTACTTCCCATTCGCTGTCATTCCCATTCCCATCCGTGGTCCGCGAATGCGAATTGGCAAAAGTGAAAAGTCCACATTTGAGAAAAGTGTTTCTTGATTTGAGAAACAATATTACACTATTCCCATTCGTGGGAAAGGCGGCAAATGGGAATAGCTGATATTTCCTAATTTAACTTAACCTCTACGACAGTGGTTCCCAAACTGTGTTCCGCGGAACCCTGGGGTTCCACAGAGGCTTAACAAGGGTTCCGTGACACGTTTTTTAATCAGGTCTTAATATTAAGGTCTAATTAAAGTCCTAATATTTATACATAATTTTACCTTCTGGCTTTTTGTTAAATAATATTTTATATTCTTATTCTGACTTGAAATGGCTCCATCGTGGATTTGGGATCACTAAGCGAAATTCATAAAGAAAGTATTTTCCAAAGTCATAAGATCCACTCACTTGGCTGCGCAACCCATTTATTGATTCGAATATTTTGAAACAACAAAATCTTCCAATAAATGAAAAAGAGCAGCTAATTGATATTTCAACTGATCTGACACTCAAAACAACTTTTGATAAGGATTCTTTGTTGTCTTTCTGGATAAAGCTTTTAAATCAATATCCCGATCTTACAAAACGAGCACTGAAGAATCTCCTCCCCTTTGTATCAACTTATATGTGTGAGGCTGGATTTTCTCGATACATAGCGACCATAAATAAGTACCGTAATAAGTTGGATGCAGCAGCGGATATGCGCCTACAACTGACCAACATCAAACCAAATTTCCAACAACTCTGCTGCACTAAACAAGCCCATAAATCACATTAAAGTACGCCAGTAAGGTATGTAAGTTTTGTTGCTCGATAAATATTTTACAGCTCTAAATCTAACATATATATATATATATATATATATGGAGTTGGGGTTCCGAGAAATAAAAACAAGTCTGTAAGGGTTCGGACAGTTAGTAAAGTTTGGGAACCGCTGCTCTACGATATCTAAATAAGAGATTTTCTTGTAAGAAAAACAGAATACAATATATATATATATATATATATATATATATATATATATATATAATATATATATATATATATATATATATGGACACCAATTTTTTAGTTTTACACCTTTAAAGTTCAAATTGGCGAGTTTGACATGCAAAATTAATAGAGCGTTTAGGATCTGCAATTTTTGGACCTCTTTCCATAATGAAATGAAAATATGTGAGGTAATGCTTTAAAGTAATTTCTTTTCCTCAAGGTATTTTTGACCGATATTTTTGTGCTTTCTTGTGGAACATTTTCAACCCAAAACTTTAATTCCGGACATACCAAAGATGAAAGTGTTTGTCAAACTACCATATTTGGGACCATACACTCATAAACTAAACAAATCACGCAAAGAGATTTTATTAAAAACTTATCCTCAATGTCATTTTATATATTTTAATATTAATATGAACTCCCTTCAAGTTCATTTTCGTCATAAGACCAATTACCGAAGCTTATACGATACTGTGTTGTATATCTTTATAAGTGCGTGGAGTACCAATCCCGCTACGTGGGTCAAACCACTTTACAATTAAAACATAGGGTCAGTAAGCATAAAGGTATTTCACCCAGAAGTGGTCAACCTCTATCAGTATCAAAACCAGAGTATTCAGCCATTAATAATCATCGTTTTGATACTTCTCATCCCAAAATCTTAAAACAAATTTTCAATCTTAGAAACTAATTCGGGAGATATTAGCTTAAAAATACTTGAAACCCCGTACATTAAAACTCATAGGCCATCTCTTAATGAACGGACTTCATCCATTAAACTTTACATGGAATAACCACCCAATTAAATAGCCAACCAACTATTTTCCGAAATGTTCTCCCACTTTCTCTTTAACTTTGGCTCCAGTCTCTTTCCGGCATCTCTTATTGAAAGTGTGTTTTTTTTTTATATAAATGTTTATAACACGATTTTTTCATACATATTATTCCGAATTTATTTTTTTATTTTTTTGGTTCTTAATTTTATTTACAATTTTAATTACAATTTTTCATTTTTAATATATTAAATTTAGCTTACTTCCACTAAAGATGTTTCTAGGATGGAACGAAACGTTTGGATTAAATAAAGATGCTAAGAATTTTGACGAGTCTTCATATGCCTTATTATATATATATATTCTTCACTTAATACTCAGTAAGAGAAAAAGTTTTCACCGTTGGAATTTTCACGAACCAACTCATGATTGGATGTTCCGTATAGGAATGGAAAATAACCGAAAAGTGTAAAACCGGTTTTCACCGTCGCTATATTCTTAAAGCCGGGTTTTACCGGTTTTCACCGATGGGATTCTGTATGCTTTTTAGGGAGGTAAATTATCAAAATATTAAACAGAAATAAGGTTTTAATTGATTCAATCAAGTATGTGTAACATTTGAATTAAAAAGTTTATTATCGAACTTGATTTTTGAAATAACATTTGAGAAAACAAAGAGCATTAAGTGTCTGATCTGACATTCTTGATCGAATCTTTGTGACGAATAAACCATTCATTTTCATGAGACCAAGAGACCAATGTTGATTTTCATCATGAACATTAATATTAATATATCTTTGGTTTTTGCAAAGATGTATACTCATCCATAGTTAATGAATAGCGGATTCTTTGTCTCACCTGATTCTTGAAGTAGTTGACCAATTCATGTTTCTTTTTTCATAAAAACTAAGCACCATTTTTCTGACACCATTATGGGAAGTTGGATGAGACTTGTCGTATTTTATCTTTCTTAGGCTTTCTTGAATGAATTCACTTTTAGCAATTGATTGGAAACTCAGTCCATCTACACACGCAAGTTTCGAAATTTCCTCTTCTATGGACTTTTTTTGCACAAACTCTTCCACTGTTCTTTGTTTTTTCAATGGCTGATTAATCTGGTCGATGTTTATGCCATGAATATTTTTCATGTGGGATGATAAACTTGAAGTAGAACCTCCACAACACTTTAAAACTTTGTGACATGTCATACACTCTGCTTCTTCTTTATTCTTACGAGTGAAATGATACCAAGCATTTGATTTCTTTGACATGATGGAGTATTAAATCTTAGAATCTTAACTGATCAATGTGCAATCATCCACATAACATTCAAGACTGAAGCATCAATTATTTACACTTATAAACAAACAAAAAACGATACGAAATGATGCAAAACGTAATTACTATGTTTTTAAACGTTTGGAAACGTTTGTTTCATGAAAAATGGACCAAAGTGATCGGAAACTTGCGCAAAAATGTGAAAACCGGTTCTTATCGTCGGTTTCGGTGATGATTAAAAATTTTCATCACCGGTTAAAAACCGGCTTCCATCTCTAGTTCCGTATCACGTTCTGCCTTTCACCAGAGGGCGCTGAGACGGGCCAGTAAAAAAATAATTTTATTGAATTAAAAAAAAAAACTTTGGATTTTAGACATAAAGTACTGTGTTCAGAATTATCAGGTCCACTTTTGTTAAAACTGAATTAAGCAAATGACTTTACTTCACAACTAATTTTGTTTGGAATAAACAGATGTAAGATTATATTTACGAAGAAGAATTAATGATTTTCAAATTTCCCACATGACGTCAAGTCCAATTCTGAGTGAATATAATTTTAAGTGTGTTTAACTTTTAATCTAAACAAAATATATTTTGAAATAACATCAGATATGTAGTTCAATTTTAACAAAACTTAGCATGTTAATTTTGAGCATATTACTTGCTAAGCAGTTCTTAATTCAATGGGTAACCATTTCTCTATAAACGAAATGAAAACAATGAGGTTCAGGGCTCTAATCCCGATAATATGTTGGTGATAATAGTTCAGGAGTTAGAGCAATGGGTCGCATTAGTTGGCCTGAGCGCTGTGTCAGTTTATGACCCTCCTGATTGATTATTAACATTATTAGTCTAAAATTTCAAACAAAGCTTTTGTTTAGAGTCTTTTTGAGTGGAACACCCAAAATAAATGTCTTCCTGAAAAAAAAAAGGAACACTGAATCGAATCAAATAAATTACGTTCAGCGGGCTCGTCATTGACCCTCTGTCCATATAAACCAACCAAGAAGGTATTTAACTTGATAATGAATGTCATATAAGAAATAATTGGCATCATGCTTTCAATAACTCTTTTTTCTTTGTTCGGACCAACATTTAATATCGAAATGATGAAAGTACGGTAATTGTCAAAGGTAAAGTTACGGAAAAAAGGTTCGTTTAAAAAAAAAAAATTGTAAAATTTCTAAAAAGAATAAAAATTAATATTTTTTATTTCTGTAACATTCTCTTTCGTTTTGGCTAATTTTTTTCCGTTTTTTTTTTTAGCGACACTAACAAAATTTCAAAAAACTAAAACCCAATCATTATTACTAATTAGTAATTTTTTATGATTTTTAGAAATGTTACGTTTTATAAGAGAAATTTTTCCTCTGAAACTACTTTCTACTAACATTTAAGACTGTAATAAACGTCTTATTAATTACCAAACGTAACTTTCAAAAGAGGAAGAAACGATTTTAAAAGTAGCCTTTTCCGAGTTTAAACAGAGGGTTGACAAAAATAAATAGACACCTTTGTTTTATCCAATTCAATTTATTTTATTTTAAATGTCAATAAAGATAAAATCGTTATCATTTCCCCTTTTGCATTTATTTATTGATTCAATAATTATTTTTATTATTTACTGATTTTTATAATTAAATAATAAAAAATATACGTAATTATAAATGTAGGAATCTTTGATAATTGACAATAAATTTGTAAAGAAATAAATTATTATCATAGTTACTAACGTTCTATTTATTATCATTATTATTATTATTATTATTACATGATATCCAATTACCCAACTCTCTCAGTATATATATTATATATATATAATATAAATATATATATATATATATATATATATATATTATATATATATATATATATATATATATATGAAAATGAAAATGAAAAGGTTTATTGGCAGACTATAGTCCATATGACAAATATTATTAATACAATGACAGTTCGTACCAAGAAGTCCATAGCTTAGAGGATACATGGCAGGACTCATGGATAGCTTGGATGATCGGGTTGGTTGATGTTTTAATTCTTTGCATTAGACTGTATTGAGCACGTCTTGTTACCGCCGGGAAGCTCGGGACATTGCGGGTAGCAAACATTTGCGAAGCTGAGCATCTCGGGGGTAATTTATGTAAGAGTCTAAAAGACCTGTTGTACAGCAAATTTAGGGTTCTGCCAGAACCTTTTTTATAATTCACCCACAGTTGCTGTCCGTATATATACTGCGGAAAGTACGAAAGAGAGTGTCTTTAGCTTCACTTGTACAGAATCGAAAGTTCCTTATGCTTATATTCGCTTTAGCACACAGGCTTCGAGATTGTTTTCTTATATCCGAGTCATCACTCAAGGAGCTGGTAATAGTTTGACCCAAATATTTAAACTCTTGTACTTCCTCAATTACTTCACCATTCATTTTAAACCTTATATCAGCTGGCTGATTACATCTTTTAGGATGAAATTGCATAACCTTAGTTTTTGTGACATTAAAGAGAATATCATATTTCTGCGAATACACTTCGCAGACTTTTAGTAGCCGATCCAGACCTTTAACAGAGGGACTTATTAACACCATATTATCGGTATAAACTAAGTTATTTATCCTTGTGCTATCTATACAGCATCCCACTGTTGCCTCATTAAGTGAAGCAATTAATCCGTCGATATACACATTAAACAGCATAGGGGAGAGCAAGGAGCCTTGTCTCACTCCGCAAGAGGAGCCAAAACACTCGGATAGTACATTGCCCCACCTAACGGTGAAAGATTGGTGGGAATACCAAAATTTCAATAAATTTAATATGTACATGGGGACCTTCCTGTCTTCTAGTTTTGCAAAATATTGTGGTTCACCCTATCATATGCCTTACTTATATCTAGGAAACAGCTATAAATAGTTGAATTACTGTCAATGTATTTAGATATTGTTTCTTTAAGTACATGCACATTTAAATGCACATTTTACTTCAATAGCGGATAAGCTTAGCTCACAATTAATAAATAATGATCACTCACCTCTAGAATATATGCCGCCCAGCCCACTAAATTCATTTTCTTTTGTTCCTGCTACCTCTACTGAGGTCCAGAATATTATTGGTAAATTAAAAAAATACAAAAAATAACATTCATAACATTCCTGTACCTATATTGAAACTTGTTAAAGATAAGATATCTGTAACTTTGGCTAAAATTATCAATCAAAGTATTTCCAAAGGAATATTCCCATCAATGCTAAAACCTGGTTGTCTAACATCCCTTTTTAAAGGGGGTGATCCTACACTAGCAACAAATTACAGGCCGGTGTGTTCATTATCTGTGTTCAGCAAAGTTTTCGAAAAAATTGTAAAAAGTAGAATGCAGCGATATTTAGAATCCTACAATTTATTATCTTCAAATCAATATGGCTTCCGTAATAATAGAACAACGGAAATGGCTATTTTAAATCTTATGGAAAATGTAAATATAGCTAAGGAGAACAAAGAAATAATGATATCAATATTTATGGATTTGAGTAAGGCGTTTGATGTAATAGACCATAATATTCTACTTAATAAATTGTATTGTTACGGCTTTAGAGGAGCAATCAGTGATTGGTTTAAAAGTTATTTGTCCAATAGATATAATTTTGTATCAGTAAATAAGGTTTGCTCCACTAAAGCGCTTGTCAAACATGGTGTGCCACAGGGCTCAGTTCTGGGTCCACTGTTATTTTTTATATATAAATGACCTTCCACGTTCATCTGATATACTGAACTTCATAATGTTTGCAGATGATACAACTCTCTCTTTTTCTTGCAAAGATGTTAATACAGCTAAGAATATATTCTATTCAGAATTCATCAGTGTAATGAAATGGTTGACCACCAATAAACTCTTCCTAAATACCAGTAAAACAAATTTCATGATTTTTACTATTAAAAGAAATGTATAACTTGATGAACTTAATGTTAATGAAATCGCCATAAAGGAGTGTACTGTAACAAAATTTCTTGGTGTAATGCTAGATAAGAATTTGCAATGGAGTGATCATGTAAATTATATCGCGAAAAAGATTTCAAGGAGCGTTGCTATAATGTTTAAACTTAGAAATGTAGTCCCTAAACAAGTTTTATTAACTCTTTATCATACTCTTGTTCTTCCTTATATAACATACTGCACCCTTGTTTGGGGAAACTCCGCTAACAAGGCATTAAATGGTATCTTTGTCATCCAAAAACGAGCAATAAGGTTATTATCTGATGCTGATTTCCTTGATCACTCTAGTGCATTATTTAAAGAGCTAAACCTACTAAAGCTCAACGATATAACCAAACTGGCACATTTTATTTTTATTTACTAGTGTAAGAGCAAAATCATTAATTTGCAATAGGTAAATAGATATTTTGTAACTCATCAAGAAATCCACTCGTATCAGACCAGAAATAGAGCAAAGCTTGTTATACCTCAGTTTAGATTGTCTTCATCTCAAAAACTACCCATTTTCATTGGATTGAAACTATGGAATGACTTGCATGCCGATATAAAAAAATACTACGAATGTAAATTTGTTTAAAACCAAGTTGAAATCCCGATTAATAATGGGATACTAACAAAAATCTTGGATTAATGTCCACTTGAAATACAGGCTTTAACTGTTAATAATATTTATGTACTTATTTATTTATTTATTATTATTAATTTATAACAGCTAGCTGCTTATTTTTAATAAGAGCCCAGTAAAGCCTAAAGCTTAAGGGCCAAATTAAATAAAAAAAAAATAAATAGTCGAGCTTCACAATTATTCATGTCATTGTAAAAATTGTAAAGTATAAAAAGACTACTGTATTTATTTTATTATTAATAAAGGTTATTCAAAGTAATAGATACACAGGTCAGCCAAACTGATTAGATGTCCATAGGAAATCATTTAATTGGCGTAACAAGAGTTTTTCTAGTAGTTTCTAGTGTATATATATATATATATATATATATATATATATATATATATATGCCGCAACTGTCTGGAAACTTTCAAACTGACCCAATATACAGGGTGTCCCGTAAGTCTGGACCCATAGGGAAAAATAATAAAATTACAAAATAGTCCAAAAATTTATTACATAATCTGTTCAAAGTGTCCGCCGTTGTGTCGCACACATAGTTGAAGACGCAATCTCCACTGCGACAGCACTTTCTGAATCACAGTCGCAGAAATTTCTTGACACGCCTCCACAATGCGTGCTTTAAGGTGGAAAATGTTCTGAAGTTTGACCTCGTACACTTTGGCTTTCAAGTGGCCCCACAAATAAAAATCATAATAAAAAATAATAAAAAATAATAATAATAAAATAATAATAATAACATAATAAAAAATATATTATAAACCCCTATGGGTCCAGACTTACGGGACACCCTGTATATACATATATATATATACACACACACACACACACACACACACACCCACACACCGATTAACGCAGTTAATTCGTCTGCGGAAAGTACCGTGTTATGTGAATGAACGTTGATCGAGGAATGTAATCAATGTGAAATAAAATGTTTTGTTCTCAGATGTCAGTGATAAAGAAAAAATCTGAAAAAAACTGTCTTTTTGCGTGAAAATGAACTCGTTTTAATTGTGAAACAACTGCAAACAATTTAGCTACGAATATGTTTAATTTTTAACTAAAAGTGCACTCATTATTAGGGTCTTTTTCAATCTGTCAAACCATCCGCGAGACCGCGACTAGCAACAGTAGAAGTTTCTTCATACTTTAGCGCTTTCAAATGAATTGTCATCTCGCTACGCAGAATTTTTTTTTTTTTTATTACAATCTTCAAGCAAAACAGATAAAAGCTGTTCCTATTTACCATTGTATATACTGTATGTTTAATTTTTGGTTCAAAATTAAACCCTTTAATTTTGGTAAAAAATATGTTGATATTTTCTACATTTTTTTTAAAATCGCGCTTATTTTTAAACTTTGTTCCACTCAACGTTAAAAAATGCATTTGTTTTTAAAATTTTTATTTAAATACTTAGTAATAATAAATTTTTGTCAAAAATGTTTGCTGCAAAAACTTGCAAGACGAACCTGAGGCATCGCTGTTCGGGGAATGGTGTCAAGGTTTTATCAGCGTTATGACGAATCAGCGTTTCAACGAATCTGTTATGCGGGGTATGCCTGTGTATATATATATATATATATATATATATATATATACACACATTTTAACTGCAAACAACACACAGTATAATTAATGTAAAGAACGACGCTTGTGTAGAAGAACGTTCCGCACAAGATTTGTTCGTTTGTTCGTTCTCCCTCCTCATCTTGTGCGGAACGTTCTTCTACACAAGCGTCGTTCTTTATATATATATATATATATATTGTATCTTTTTTTAATATATGTTCAGGGTCGGCCTGGGGACATCTCTGCAGCATTCCGCACAATTTTGAGGTACATAATGAAATATAGAACAGCTTCTATTGTTCTCTTGTCCTCATAACAAAATACGCAACACTTAAAATCAATGTTTTCGACACACATATTAATAGATTCAGTAAGTAATAGGGAGAAGAAAGGCTTCACTGTTTTGTACAAAGCACCAGTTACTCCATAATCCATTCAGGGTACGATCAGCTCGCAGCATCATTGCTTAATACATAGAGCGTCAACGCCCGAACGAGGCTTTCGTGCGTGGCTTATCACCACCAGTGAAGTAACAATGCTTTGATTTATCTTAATCCAATGAGCGATCAAATTTATAATCATTACCATTTCTTTGTCGTTAGTCTGCATCGTAGACTCTCCTGGCTTTGTAGGTCTGGATGTATGACTCATCATGAATAAGATGCTCCGCAAGTTTGTGTTTCTGACCCATGGCAACGCAAATACGCCCGTCCGAATTACGAGTATATTCATATCGCCTTAGGCTTGCTCTACACAAACTCAATATACTGAGAATTACAAAAGGAAATATAAAAAAATGTTGCGCCAAAAAAAAATATATATATATATATATATATATTCTAACTCAGTGTAGCTCATTTTAACTTCATTTAGAAATATTCGTTAAGAAACACTATACGTAGAATTAGGGTTGCCAGTTCAACATAAACATAGTAAAAAAAGATAATTGGTCGGGGAACTTTTTCTCGCAGCTGTATGATAAGGATTCGTTTCAACCTACTCGTTCAACACCGAATTAAAAGATACCAAAGTCAGCCGCTTGTCGAGCGATCTTTTTGTCATTGCAAAGTTTCATTTTATGAGCCATTTTCATGATAGTAAGAAAAATAATGGTAATTATAACATTTACCTTGCATGAGCGTATATATATATACACACACACTGTATATAGATATATATATATATATATATATATATATACACACACACACACGGTGTTTCAGGTCGACCCTAGAATATGAAAATATGGAAATTGGCGGAATTATCATGACAAACTTCCATGACAATTTCCATATTTCTAGGGTCGACCTGAAACATCCTGTATATATATAGCTAAGAGTTACGTTCGCTCCTATTCGGTGCTACATTTGTATAACTTTCCTCCTACATGCAAAATAGCTACTACTTTGTTGTAGAAGATGTTTTTTGGGTTCAATTTAGGTTAGATTAGGTTAACCTAACGTAACCAAAACAAACCTAACCTGAAATAAAATAAAATAAAGCAAAACAAAAACTGGGTGTGTAAAATCGTGAGGTAACATGAAGTAGTAATAATTTGATTTCGAATTTTTTAATTAAAAATCCTAACGCGAGTGAAATTCGGAAAAAAAATCGTTATATACGATAAAAAAGCGTATTCTCTAAACTTGTTAATGGAACCCCTGCCTATCTTACTGTAAACGTAAGTTATTAAAAATTAAAAAAAAACAAAAGATGGCACATGTAGGAGCTAATGTAACTTCAATGACCACCGACGAAAATGTAGGAGGAATTTGCACTTTTTTAACTAAGTGTGTTATATATATATATGGGAATGAACTCAGAATGGTCCCCTGAGTTTTTTATGATACACACAGACAGTGCATGGAACAAGGAACTCTTCTGGGATAATTAAATCCACTATAGTCCGAATAAGTAATGGTAAATGACAAATACCATAGTTTTTCTTTTTCATGATGCTAGCCCGACGTGGGCAACGGGTCACTCGCAAAGAGGTCCCATAAATATAGCTTCCCTCACCAGCTGTCTGCAAAGCAGACAGGATCCAGCTTTGGGACATGGATCTAGGGTTTAAAGCAGCTTAGCCCGGACTATAGTGGATTTAATTATCCCAGAAGAGTTCCTTGTTCCATGCACTGTCTGTGTGTATCATATATATATATATATATATATATATATATATATATATATATATATATATATATATGTCCTGCCCAAAGGACTGAGAACCTTTAGCGTAGCAACCTGAATAATTTCAAGAACCATTTGGACAAGTTCTTGTACAAAGTCCTTGACCAGCCATACGTTGCTGGTTACGAGGCCAAGAGGATAGCAGAAACTAAATCCCTCCTTCACCAAATCCTGCAAATGGTCGTGATGCTACAGAGGGGTTAACCGTAGGTTGATCCTGAACCGTCGTTCGAACCCCCTAAAAGTATATACAAGTGAGTCAAAAGTCTCCATACATAGGCAAAATGGTCACTTTTTATGCAATCACTTGTAAGTCACAAAATATGCTCTATGTGGGCACCATTACACTGAATGCACATACGGATGTGTTCCTCCCAGTCATGACAAACGCGCGTTAACACGTCTGGTGTTATGCGTCCACACGCATCACGAATGCATTCCTTTAGGTGGTCCGTGTTTTGTATTTTCACCTGGTACACCATGGCCTTCAAGTGCCCCCACAAGTAAAAATCAAGGGGGGTGAGGTCTGGGGACCTCGGAGGCCACTCCACGGGACCACGGCGGCCAATCCAGAGACCCAGAAACTTCTGATCCAGCTACTGGCGCACGCATATACCGTAATGGGGTGGCGCCCCATCTTTCTGAAAGTACGCTGGAAATCCCCCGTCCTCGTTCAGCAGGGACGGCATGACTGTGTCTTGCAGCATGTTTAGATACATTTCGGCATTCAGACTGGTGTCAATGAAAAAAGGGCCAACAATTGTGTTGCCCCATATCCCGCACCACACCATCACTTTTCCAGCGCCTTGCGTCTTTGAGGGACTCATCCAGTGCGGGTTGTCATCACTCCAATAACGTACGTTTTGACGATTAACCTTTCCATGAACATAAAAGTTGGCTTCATCTGAAAACAGGATGCCAGCCGAGAACTCCGTGTCTTCGTCCACTTTTGTTCTTGCCCATTCACAGAATTCCAGCCGCCTGTCCGGGTCGCCTTCGCTAAGATACTGCAACATTTGCATTTTGTATGGATGCCATCTGTGCTCTTTCATAATGCGGACGATACTCCTTTGGCTGACACCGCATTCTGCAGACATCCGTCGAGTGCTTTTTTGGGGACTCTTTGCGAACGCTGCCAGCACCATGGTCGCTGTGCCTTCATCGGTGGCTGTTCGTGGACGGCCACTTCTAGGTTGGTCTGCAACACTTCCAGTCTTCTTGAACTTCTCAATGAGTTTGGCAACGGTGTCGTGTGTGATGTGCGTGCCGGGGGCGTGTCTCCTGTTAAAATCCTCGGCAACCTTGCGACAGCTTCCTGATCCTGCCAGAAGAATGATCTCTATACGCTCTTGGGACAAAGGCATCTCAGCACATCACCTGCAAAAAAATAAAAAATAAATAATCATTTATTTATCATGACCATTTTGCCTATGTATGGAGACTTTTGACTCACCCTGTATATTGACCTTCGTCAGAATGAACAATTCGGGCGGAAGCAAAAACCAAGGTAGCCATAGTATTACTTACCTCGTATCGCAACTGTGCCAAATCTGACCTAACCTAGTGTAACCTATGACCTGACCTAATTAAATAAGACTATCTAGATTCATTAGTATTCTCGTAGGAATAAAGTGACTTACTGATAAGTATAAATCCTAATTAATTTGTATTTATTACATGGAAATTATAAACTGTAAATTTTACTAAAAATTCTAAGAAAAAATTATGCCAAAACTTCACCGAAGAATTCCCTTTGGAAGAGATATGAAGTATATTGTAGTGAAGATATTGTATCGCCAATATAGATTCGACACTATTAGGTTTTTAAAGTATTCTCTACATACAGAGGGTTGACAAAAGTAAATAGACACGACGGTGATTATCCTCAAGAACAAATGGCAAAGTTCATCATTAGAATGTCAGAACGTATATCAGTTTTACATAGTACAAAGGAGCAACACGATTCTACATACTCATATATTGATTCAATAAATCTCTTATTATTTATTCATTATCATAAAAAAAAATTATGGAAAAAAATCCAAAGGTGTCTATTTACTTTTGTCAATTCTCTGTATATAATTTATCGACTTCCTGTACCTTGAATTACATTTATGATACATGTATTCGCGATACAAATAATTTTTTATTCTTTGATTTACTGGTCAATATTAGCTTCATGAATATATGTATTTAAACGTTATTATGTATTTAATCATATAGAGCAGTGGTTTCCGACCTTTCCTGTTTCGAAGCACCCCAATGCTATCTGTTCTCCCACTGTTTAACATCCACTTCCCCCATTTCTTGCCAACAACCCCCAACGAAGCATATACTCGTACAGTTTTCATAATGACATAATACTCGTAATTTTTCATAATCCATATCTTCAGTAACTTTAATTTTTTTTTTCTTTTTGACATTTTATGAGATTTCGTTGCACCCTGGTTGGGAAACAGCGATATATATCGTCCACGCATGGTAGTGCGTGGCCAAATCTTTTATGAAGGCTATAATTTTTTTTTAGAAGAAACTAAACCACACACACCTTACACCAAAAGATAGAGAACGTCGTCGCGAATAATTTGATGTAAAGATCGAACAAATTCGTTCGCTACAAAAACTTTAGAGCAAAGTTTATGTGGCCAAAATGGTTCAGGTGGGCGTTTGTCCGCGTGACGCTGGGCGGAGCTTATCTGTTGAGAGTTTTAAGCTCCGCCCAACGGAACTATTTTAAATTTTTTGTTCATCGTGGTAAAATATAATAAATAATTTTATGTATCTAGTTACACCACGCTTGTAAAAAAAATTAAGTGAGGAAGATAGGCTATAAAGGTAAAAAAAATAGCTCGTAACACGATAAAAAAGAAAAAGAAAGAAAAGAAAAAAACAAAATTATATATATATATATATATATATATATATATATATATATATTGAAAACTTGAAAACAATGCGAAAGAGTATATATACACAAAACTCTCTCAGTATATGTTAACGTCTCATTGGCATTTGTTGGAATCTCACAGAGATAAGGTAAATTTATGTCTAATATATTTAATCTTTAAACTTAAGCTGCTCTTAGTATGTTGTTCCTGATTAACATAATATTGATATGTATGTAATTACACTCGGTTAATGAAAATAAACTGAAATAGTACGTAATTGATATTTCCTCTAATAGATGGCACCACCCACTTCCATTAAATTATTTTTAAGGAATCAGTTCCCCGAACAGTATTTCATCAAGCAGCGAAGTTTGATGAAAATACTATCATCACGTGAAGACACTTGTTCGATGAAAATTCTAGTCTCAGTGTACATATTTAAAGCTGCCGCTAAATATTTTTTTGTTATTTTTGTCCTGTTCTTTTAAGGTTTTATTTTTACGCACACAAAAAAGAGTTGCCTTTTTGCAGGACCCATTTTTTAGACTGATAAGCAGATGAAGCCTCTGTTTAACATTTAACATTAATATTTTATTGTATATTTCTCCGCTTAGTTTTACATGGTCATAATTTTTCGACTTAGTTACTTCAATTAGTATATTAAAATGGCACCTATCTCCCCGACCAACGCAAGAATGTCTTTTCAATGGATTTCCATTCCAGGTTATTATTCATTTTTGACCCAGTCACACCCAGCTATAACAGCAATATTTATTGAATAACCAATCAAAACTGAATAAGAAAATATATATATTATCTAAGTGCAAATTTGTATAAAATGTGTTTTTTTATTAAAATATATTTCCTATTTTTGGTGTTTTTTCACTATATATATATATCGACTATTTGGTGAATATTTCTTATTTTTGGTGATTCTGGCTACTTCTGCGTAATTCAATTTGTCCTGTTTTACAAATAAATCATTTTTAGCAACTGTTCGTCTGTTCAGTTCAATTTTTTTGTGACTAGAAGTATGACGTGTCAGTTATGCATATTTGATTTTGAAGACGTGATCCGCCATATTGCCCTCGATGAAGACAAGAGTTTAGACCTTTTTTTCAATCACGGAATAATTAAGACATCCGTGACCTGCCCTAAATGCAATAGTGCTTGTATTTTAAGAAAAGATCAGAAAGTCTTTAGGTGCCGTAAAAAAAATCCAAAAAATAAACGTGTGTCGTTTCAGTTTAAGGGCACGCGAAATTTAGCAGACTACCCATGCAAGGTTGGCACATGTTATTACATTATCATTTGTATAATTTAGGTCTCGGGGGTACGGGGACGGAGCCCCCGTAAAGATCACGCATCACAAATTGATCGGTCCTAATGTTTTGCGGACAGTTCAGTACGTGACACCGGTTAGGTCAACTGTACGCCCTTGATGATTGGTTAGGTTAAGTCATGATATTTTCGTTTAAATTCTTTAGTTTAAACGAAAATGACGAGTGCAAACTTTTCTGGTTAATTTTGAGGTGTTTTGTACGAAACTGCCATCCGTTTCCTGTGCAAATGCGTAGTTTTCAAGATGACGATATCTCGAAAACTACGCATTTGCACAGGAAACGGATGGCAGATTCGTGCAGAACACCTCAAAATTTACCAGAAAAGTTTCTCTCATTATAAAAAGAGACTGGGTCAAAAAACGAATAATTACCCCATTCCATTTTTAACATAAACGTTACCCTCTGTCGTTAGTTCGATGCAGTAAAAAATCTAAAGCGAAAAAAAATTCAAGCAATAAAAGAAGACGTAATTCGGATCCAGAAAAACGGGGACCATCTACAAATTCATACGAATAGGGACATAAACAGGCGAATATATCTGGGGGGAAAAACTGGAAATACCTGGATTAAGACGTAAATAAGCTATGAGGAACAGAAAGCAAAAACTTGAAATTAAACGAGAAGAAGCAACCGAACTAGTAATGAGTCAGAATAAATTCAGAAGAGTTTCGAAAATTAAAATTATTATTACGGTAATTATTAATAATCGAGAGAGAATTAATCTCAATGAAACAAATATAAAGATAAAATTATTATAGAAACAGACGACATAATTAAAACTCGGACACTTGGATCGTACAGCCACGAAGGAAACAAACGCAAACTTTGTATGGTTGTATGTGTTTTTTTAATGCTACGCTAAACTGAAATGCATTTCGAATGGGTTCAGTGACGTCGCAGTCAGTGCGCGTATGGACTCAACCTTCATCGATCGAATATGTGGGCATAAACGATGTTAGGGAGCGTAGGTCTGAAGAATTACTGAACCGGTATAAAACACTGATAAAGAAATTCAAGGACACTAATTGAAAATTTTAAGGTCGGGTATTCTGTCACGTATGTATGTACGTATATGGGAGACAGGAACCTATAAGCATTTCGTCAACAACCCATTTTCATAGAAACACTAATAACCTAACTTAACCTAACAACCTAACTTAACCTAACATAACCTAACATAACAACCTAACTTAACATAACCTAACATAACCTAACTTAGCATAACCTAACATAAAATAACAACCTAACTGAACTTTAACTTAAATTATGTAACCCTAAAAACACACGTCAATAAAATACCACATACCACGACGACGAAATGTCGTAGCCTGAGGAAGCAGTTTTTATCTATGACGAATATAAAGGAGGAATATGCGTATTAAAGAATTATTAAAAAAAAAGGATGTTCTATATAGATTTAGCGATACATAGGTTTATTATATAGAATCCCTGACTTATTTATCAGGAGACGGACTGATTTGAATTATGTCAGAAATAATATGATAATCAGTCAGGATGACCAGAAACTGGCAAAGCGTTCAGGCCAGAGTGATGCGGTTCAGTAGTATGGGCTAAAAATGGGAGAGTGTAATGCAAGTGCAAATGTTGCAAATGGGGAGGGGGGGTTACAAGCTGTTATGCAACAAAGGGAGGAGGGGGAATGTTGCATAACAAGGTGAAATGTTGCAAGTTATCATGAACAAGGGGAATGCTGCAAGTTGTTATGCAACAAAGGGGGAGGGGGAATGTTGCAAGAGAAAAAAGGGTTTATGCAACTTGGAGGCGGAGTTATCTCCCAAGAGAAAGAGAGAGGAGGAGAGAAAGGAAGAGGAGAGGTGTTCGCCTGGCAAGAGCCAAGCACATATTAAGACTTCAGCCCAGCGGCCGTTGTCTTAATATGTTCCTAATCAGCTGGCTTAATCAGCCAGTTGACTTATCTGGCTGAGTTGCCAGATTGCGCTATTTATTAACTAAGCATATATTCTGGCTTAATCAGCCAGTTGGCTTAGAAGGCTGAGTTGCCAGTTTGCACTATTTATTTAATTAAAGCATATATTCTGGCTTAACCCGCCAGTTGGCATAATCCGTCAGTTGGCTTATAAGGCCTAACCAGCCATTTGGTATAATTAAATAATAATAATAATAATAACGTTTATATATACACACAACCAAAAGAATTAAATAAAACAACACCACATCACTCTTTATTTAGACAAATTATTGGATCCAATTTCACGAAATATATTGAAAATAAATATACATTCCTATACAAGCGAAAGAATATATGCAATCAAAAATAATAATAGCATAAGGACGAATTATTGGATTGGCATAATCCGTTAGCTGGCTTAATCCGCCAGTTGACTTAGAATGCCTAACCAGACATTTGGTATAATTAAATAATAATAATAATAATAATAATAACGTTTATATATAAAACCAATAGAATTAAATAAAACACCACAACATCACTCTTTATTTAGACGAATTATTGGATTGGCATAATCTTATTCGGAGGTGTACGTGCATTTGTTTGCGTTTTCCCCCGTCAGCTGACTTAAACCGCCATAATAAATGCAAAAAACTTCACTTTTTTTCTACGTGAAGGTCAAAATATGAAAATAAAAACCCACTCTAATAGACAGAGTTTATTTCCACGACAGTTTCGACGCCCACTGGCATACTCCTCGGGTGGATACAGAAACACGAATGAACCAAAACAAGAGGGGAAAACAGTCCAGGGACCGACCGTTAAGAAATTCGCACCTAGGTTAGATCCCATTCTCCCGACACCGGAAGGGCATTTTCATTAAGTACATTCGTGCAAATTTAAAACTATCTTCCTGTTCTAAACATACAGATTCCATTATATTTTTCTTACATAATTATTGAATTTATTATTAATTTTATTACATTTAATATTGCATAATTATTTATTACAGAAATTATAAATTTATTATTACATTGGTTATTACATTATTGTTTATTATACAGAACTTATAAACCGAAAAACGAATGAAAAAAGCCTATTAGGAAACAATCCAGAGAAATTCGCACCTAGGTTAGATACCGTTCTCCCGACACTGGAAGGGCATTTTATTACAGGGTCCGCTTATAAGTACATTCCCATAAATTAAAACTATCTTCTTGTTCTATACATACAGATTCTAATATTTTGACATAATTACTGCATTTATTATTACATTTACATTTTTTTAACATTTATTATTATTACCTTTACCCTAATTATTAAATTTATAATATTACCTTTATTATTACATCTGTTGCATTTTATATTTATTTCCACATTTATTACTTCCATTATTACATTTACTAAAGGCGAGTAAGGAAACATTCCAATCCAGAGACATTTAAGAAATTCACACTTAGGTTCGAACACGTTCCACGACTCCGTAAGGGATTTTTTGACCAAGAATCTCATTAAAGGGTCTAACTTATAAGTACCTTCGCACAAATTAAAATTATCTACTTTTTCTATAAACACAGATTCTATTATTTTTCTTTTGACATAATTATTACATTTATAAAGTACCTTACTTGATTCCCAATCTATAGCATGATTATTTGGCTGGCGTGATAAAAAATGGCATTATTAGTATTACAACTCGAAGGCATATTTGTGTTCTTTAATACGGGTTTCAATATTTCTTCCAGTTTCTCCCACGTATACTAAATCACAACTTTACAGGGAATGCTGTAGACACAGGCTTGTTCCTCTTTTGCCACGTTATTCCTAACCAATTTACTTTTCACGGTAGACGAATATTTGAACGCCAAAGCAAACTTAAAATCTTTCGTCAACGGTTTTACTCTTTCTAAGCCGGCATGTAAGGCAAACTCACATATTGTTTTGGTTAACTGAAGGTTTCCCGAGGGGCATAAAAAGATTTTCTGGCTTTTAAAATACGCCTTTCTGATAAACCACTCGGGATATTTTAAATCCTTAAAAATTTTCCAAATCTTTGAATTTTCCGGGTCCAGCAAATGTGGGCTACAAATCCTGTAATAATAAATGCAGTAATTATGTCAAAATATTAGAATCTGTATGTATAGAACAAGAAGATAGTTTTAATTTATGGGAATGTACTTATAAGCGGACCCTGTAATAAAATGCCCTTCCAGTGTCGGGAGAACGGTATCTAACCTAGGTGCGAATTTCTCTGGATTGCTTCCTAATCGGCTTTTTTCATTCGTTTTTCGGTTTATAAGTTCTGTATAATAAACAATAATGTAATAACCAATGTAATAATAAATTTATAATTTCTGTAATAAATAATTATGCAATATTAAATGTAATAAAATTAATAATAAATTCAATAATTATGTAAGAAAAATATAATAGAATCTGTATGTTTAGAACAGGAAGATAGTTTTAAATTTGCGCGAATGTACTTAATGAAAGTGCCCTTCCGGTGTCGGGAGAATGGGATCTAACCTAGGTGCGAATTTCTTAACGGTCGGTCCCTGGACTGTTTTTCCATCTTGTTTTGGTTCATTCGTGTTTCTGTATCCACCCGAGGAGGATGCCAGTGGGCGTCGAAACTGTCGTGGAAATAAACTCTGTCTATTAGAGTGGGTTTTTATTTTCATATTAAACCGCCAGTTGGCATAACCCGCCAGTTGACTTAGAAAGCCTAACCAGCCATATAGTATAATTAAATAATGATAATAATGTTTATATATACACACATCCAAAAAAATTAAATAAAACACCATCACATCACTGTTTAGTTAGACAAATTATTGGATCCAATTTCACAAAATATATTGAAAATAAATATACATTCCTATACAAGCGAAGGAATATACGCAATAAAAATAATAATATACAATAATATATATATATATATATTATATATAAAATAAAAAATAATAATATACAAACCCGGATCTATCCAAATTGTCCATTCTAATTAAGGTCAAGCGTGCCACTCCAACTTAGACCTACAGTTTAACGTTGAATCCGAACCACGTCTAAAATAAAATGTTAAAACACTCCTTAACACAAAATCTAATTTCAGAATAAAAAAATTTTAAACAGCTTAAACACACAAAATATCACTCGGAGGCGGAATAAGACGGTTTACCGAGAATAACAGAATCACCTTGTGAAATAATATTTATCATTTACTACAGAAATGCTCATTCCGGCGAAGGTCATGCGTGTCACTCCACCTTAGACCTACAGTTTAACGTTTGAATTCGAACCACGTCTAAAATAAAATGTTAAAACCTCCTCAACACAATAAAATCTAATTTCAGAATAAAAAAGAAATTTAAAAAGCCTAACCATTCAAAACATCACTTGGAATTGTCCTGAAAATGAAGGAAAGAAAAATAAACAACAACAATCAGCACACCTATAAAAAATATAAAAATTGACGAAAAAACAAATATATATATATATATATATATAGTTAGTTAGTTAGAAACAAATTAATTTATCAAAAGAATTTACGAAAACAATTTCTCTATTTCAATTAAACAAATTTTGCTTATTTTGAAGTCTCACAATTTATATACGACAAGCATAATAAACTTAAACATACCGAATTTGACCCAGTATAAATTAATGTCTTTAACGAATATTTTTCGACTTTAAACCTTTAAATTAACATAAAATTATAAAGCGAACTAAAACTACAAAGCGATGCCTGTAAATCCATTATTTACATCCAGTCAAAAATAATCTTAAAAACTCGAATAGATTCTGGAAAATTTTGCTACTTCTTTATTGAATCTCTTAGAATGCTCTACTATATATATATATATATATATATATATATATATATATATATATATATATACTATTTAGTATATATTATGTACCAAGTGTGGCTAAATCGCAATAGTGGCTAAATCCAGTTAATAATTACGCATTTTCCTAGTATATGATAACCGCAACCGCAACCGCGGTTGGAAAAAATTCGACAACCGCAAACACAACCGCAACCGCGGTTGTGAAAAACCGACCACTCGATCCATCACTAGTGTGTGTATATATATATATATATATATATATATATATACACACACTAGTGATGGATCGAGTGGTCGGTTTTTCACAACCGCGGTTGCGGTTGTGTTTGCGGTTGTCGAATTTTTTCCAACCGCGGTTGCGGTTGCGGTTATCATATACTAGGAAAAATGCGTAATTATTAACTGGATTTAGCCACTATAGTGCGATTTAGCCACACTTGGTACATAATATATACTAAATAGTATTTATTTAGTAAATACCTTATGTTGAACACAAGTTTTGCAATACACCGCTACCGCTATTTGTGTGTTGCAAAACTTGTGTTCAACATAAGGTATTTACTAAATAAATACTATTTAAATGAAGTATATTCTAAACTTATATAGCTATTATGAAAGAATAGGTCAAATTAATTAAAACCATATTTTGCACTAAGTGTGTTACCAGGATGAGGGACGAGGACCCATCGCACTGTTCATCCCACCTACCACTTTCCCCAGCCTCCACCCATTGGAAAGTTATGGATTATTATTCATTTGAAAAACTGATGTCAAATTTAATGACAGGCAGTGTGAATTTCAAGAATAATATTTTTGCTGTATTTTCACCTTTCAAGCGGCAAGAAATATTTCTAATTAACCTAAAATTAAAATTAACTAAGCTTTTACAACCGCAACCGCACTTATGGAACGGCGGTTGCGGTTACGGTTGCGGTTGTGAATTTTTGTGCGGTTGTAGTGCGGTTGCGGTTGCGGTTGCGGTTATTCGATCCATCACTAATACACACACATATATATATATATATATATATATATATACATACACATTTTTTATTACCTTGTGTATATATATGTATATTAGTGGTGCACTGATTAATCTGTATCGGCACCTGGCATGCCGATTAATCGGCCATGCCAGGTATTTTCCTAATATCGGCATGCCAGGTGCCGATACCGATTAATCGGTGCACCACTAATGTATATATATATATATATATATATATATATATATATATATATATATATATATATATATATATATACACATACATACATTTTTTATTACCTAAAAATGCGTCACCATACACTCAAACATTTTAAACCTTGCCGTATAAAAATCAACGCGAAAAAGAAACAAACAACTCTCGAATTCCAACTCTAATTTTGACTCCACATTATTACGGCTTCGACAAGACGACTCAGATAAATTTTGATCAAAGCGGTTTGGAAGTCTAGAATCCAACGAGAAGAGGAAAAAAAAATTTTAACCGCGAAAATTACGAAAATGCTCGCTCTGAGAAGAAATTTTGAAATGATGGGCGCCATCTTGAAAAACAGTTACAATGATTTGATAAGGAATGAGAATCGAAATTTGCTTGCAAATGGGATAACACAATGCATCTTGCTATTTAAATAATCGAGCCAGAATATTTATTAATGCTATAATAAGGGTAGCAACAATTTTGACCGAAATATAAGGCAACGTGGGAATGCCCTTTTTTTTATATAAAGGAACATCGTCTACCACCAAAATGTAGTAATTAAGACCTTTTTATCTTTCTTATGTTGCTTTTTTATACTATTTTCTCTTTCTTTATTCCATTTCTCTATCCTTCATCATTCTCTTTATACTCACTTCGCTGTACTTTATAAATACATGTATATCTCAAACATACGCGAATTGCCCCAATTTTGTCTCTGCTAATCATAGTTTTTCTTGTCTTTCTACAACAAAAAAATTAATTACGGGCTGTAAAGCCCTCCCATTCTGAACTTTTCTCATATATATATACAGGGTGTCCCAGGAGGAAATGTCAAGAATGCACCATTTCACTCTGGGTATTTATAAGTAGAAAGTATTATATCGATATGGGTCTGATTCCCACCCGTTACCGAGATATAGGCCTCTACATTTGGGTAATTAAAACATAATAAAAAGGCGATCTTAGATACTATTTAATGACACTTGTGGTTTACAAAAAAATACAAACATATAATACACTATTGCATTTATTGCAGAATGATTTTAAAGTGACCCCCTCCTTCTTCAATGCACGCGGCGAGCCTCCGATCCATCGAGTCTTGCCCAGAAAAACGCGGAAGTTCATTTCTGAGGTTTATGAACGCATCCTGTATACGTGCAACTAACTGCTCCCTAGTTTCGGGCTTATCCCGCTGATAAACGTTACTCTTCAAGAACCCCAGACAAAAAAATAATGTAAATAAATAATGTGAGGATCTGCACAGTTGCCAATGTATCATTAAATGTCATTGAATATTATCTAAGATCGGCTTTTTATTGGTTTAGTTACCCAAATGTAGAGGCCTGTATCTCGGTAACGGTTGGGAGTTGGGAATCAGGCACATGTCGATATAATACTTTCTACTTAGAAATACCCAAAGAGTCAAATGGTGCATTCTTGACATTTCCTCCTGGGACACCCTGTATATATATTATATATATATATGTTAACCCCTCCGTCTATGGCCCGTGTTGGTTCGAAGTCGACGGGGGTTCTAGTTAGGTGGCAGCAACGGATGTGTGACTTGAAGTAGTTTTCTTCTATATTACTCTCCGAGTTCTTCTATACTGGCTCGGAGGACTCTGATAGACTTACTAAAAATGCTGAAGGTTCCGGATTCTTCTTATAGCGTATCCGGAAAGTTTAATGACTAAGTTCTTCTGAAGAGAGCAAGGCTCGAAGGATAAGATAAAAACTATCTTCAACTGTAAATTTACTGCTAAAATGTACAGGTAGTGCTCAGCCTCTGAATTAGCTTCTGAATGACAATGGAAATTTTTAGTGGGTTTATATACCCAAAAACTGCTAACATCATTATTATTAAATGCTAAAAAGGCTGTATTATTTTTGCACAATATTCGAAAATAAAGTAAATTTTTAGCTGTGGTAAGGCTTGAACGAGTAAACAAAATATTTGAAGACGAAACCATATTTTTATCTTAAACCGCGACTTTTCAGATCTGATGTTATCATGATCTGCCAAGTTAACTAAAAGTGGAAATCGGACTATGCATCTTTACACTAAAATATGCATATGAGTAAAATTTTAAGGTTTAAGATGTACAATTTTAATGCTTAGGCAAGACATGATCTCATCTTTTATAACGAAAGGAATGTATACAAAATATGAACATTGCAAAGCTTAAGCACGATTCCTTATTAAGCGAAATCTAAAAAAATGATTATGAGATTTTAAAAAAACAACAGGTCACCAATTATTTGGCAAAGTAGAAAGCAAATCAAAAATTTTATCCAAACTCGCGTTGGGCGATTTTGGTCCTTATGTAAAAATGAATACACACACGTACATACATATGAGTATAGGCATTATATAAAGTTAAATATATAAGAATATACAGGATTATATAAATACATGAACCATATAACACATGAATTTTTAAAATGGATACTTTTTCTTAAAATGGATACAAGAACTATATAAATGAATACAAGAATTACATGAAGAATAAGATAGTATAGGAATATGGGAATTATTTATGGTTCATTTTTACAGGGCTCTTCCCTCTAGAATGATATTAATATAATAATGTAACATCCTAACTAATGCTAACTAGATGATAACTATGGGTTTTATAATACAGATTTATATATACAACATAAGTCGGGTGGTTAAGTCTAGTTCACGTGGTCTGGGTACGCACTCTTGGTCGTGCATAAATAGTTTCATGTTCCGTGTCACTTGGTTTTCTTTGTTCCCAGAATGATCTTTTCACCACAAATATACCGAGGATAATAGCACATACAATAATGATACTAACGGCAGATGTTGAGAAAATGGTTACCGGTTGTAGTATTTGTAAGAGGTTATTTTGGTTATCATCCGAAATTTTAAACCGGCTCAATTGATCATTCCATTCAGGGGCATGTAGTTCGGGTAGGATGGTTACAGGTTTTATGGAGAGATTTAAGATCTCTATGACGGGTTTAAATTTAATTTGCGACGGGAATGGGTATGAGTTATTAAGGGTAACCTTATACGGGTTGTATATTTGGAGGGCTTTTGAACGCAAGGAGCAACCAATTGGTAGCCGAATAACCATAGGGATTGTAATGAGGGAATAATTCGATGGACACTCGAGAGTAGCGGCAGTCCTGTTCGCGAAGGAAACCCAGATGTCTGGTCCAATTCGTAGTTGGATGGTTTTAGGGGAATGAAATTTTTTAAATGAACATACCGGGGCATGCCGGTCACGAATTAAATCGATAAAGCAAGACCTAGTAGTTGGAAGAATAACTGGTTTGAGTGGAGGGCAGACGAGTTGTTTATTTGGTTGCGGGAATCGGCAATGCCGGACGTCGCTATCTGACATCATAGAATAAGCTGATAGATCTTTGGTGAGGAAAAGGTAAGGTGGTACGGTGGGTAAATACAATCGATAGACATTAGAGTTATTTTGGTAGGGTGTTGGGAAAGGGTGAAATTTATATACGTCATAAGTGAGGACATCGAAAAATGGTATAATTATGAGGTATGTGTAGGGGCGTGGTCCATGTACAGTCCAGGTGTATTCTAGAAATTGAGGGTAATTAGTGTGGTTGAGTGGGAATATGGGTGATAATTTTAATTGTGACTGGGCGGTGTGAATCAAGGACTGAAGTATTTCCCATGGTATTAGGGTGGAAAGAGTGATTTTTCCATGGGCTAGCTGGGTTGCACGCAAAACCTTGGAATGAATCGTAGTTATTCGTTGTAAGTATTTATCGATTAGGGTTACTTGTAGGTTCATTATCTCTATTAATTCTAGATATCTTTTGTGTTCTTTGTATTGAGCTAACATGGATTCAAGGTATGTGAATCTGTCCGAAAGGGAGTGGAGGAAGCGATTGTTTTCGTGTAATGACCTAATAGTTTGTTCTAACATGTGTCCATTATATTGTCGATTTCGCGCGAAGAGATTCAATTTAAGTTCAATTCTTTTAATATCTTCTTCGGTTGCTAATCCGAATAAACCTTTGAACAGTTTCCCTCCTATATCTATCAGTCCCCTTTTACTTCTTTGGTTAAAGTTTTCTGAATTTTTAGTTTCAGTTTGTATCCATGGTAAGGCTAATATTTCTGATAGGGCGCGTGCTGTAGTTTGAATATTTTCGAGGGTATTTTCTAACAGAACGCGACTAATCTGATCTTTTCCTTGGAAAGAATTCTGGACTTTACTTTCAAACGTTTTTAATTGGGTTTGTATCTGAAGGAGATTGATTTTAATTCTAGCAGGGGGTTGCAAATTTATATAAAGGTCTGCGTGCCCTTTCAAAAATTTACCTTCTGCAAGTTTTTCTATAACAACTCCGGTAGAAATTTTAATGCTAGGTCTACAAGAGTAAATAATTTGGAAAATTATAAGGGGGACAATTTTATTCATTTCTACGCCTTAAGTTATACGGAGCTGGGGGTAGTTGTGTGGATACTTGTGTGGATACTTGTGTTTGTGGGCGAAGGGGTCGGCCTCGTTTTGGTGGCAATGGGGGTCGACCGTTGAGCTCGGATTCTGAGCGGGTTCGTTTCTTATGTGAAGGTTCTAGTTCACGTGGGTGATGCATTTGCGGGCGGTATGTAGGGTCCGTGCGTCGATCATCAATCGGCGAGGGTGGTGACAGAGGAGATGGTGGAGTTGGAGGAGATGGTGGAGTTCCACTGAGTGATCCTCTCGAAGGGGTTTCTCCAGGGTCTGGGTCCGATGGGACGCTTGGCTCTGGGGCCTCCTCTTGTTCAGAGATTGCCTCGAGTAATGGTGGTATTACGAGGTACCAATCTTCGTCATGGGTAGCGGTTCCCGCGGTGACCACTTCAGTTTTTTATCCCTGCCCGATTTGTTAATATCTTGACCTTTTGAAGGATAGGCGGCTCGAACGCCTGGCAGCTGTTTTTTGGGAAGGTGTTGTTCGGAAGCTATCTTCAAATTGTCAGCGTGAATGATCTTTAGTTTGGAATGATCCCGGAGGTCGAGGATTTCATAACGATTTTTTCCGAGGTTTTTCATAATCCTATATGGGCCATCCCATTTTGGGTATAATTTGCGATGAGCACCTGGCGGTTTCACGCTCTTCAGATAACATCGCATACCGACGATTATAGTCCGTTGACGGGGATGACGCCTATGTTGCTCTTGCTCCATCTGTTGGTTTCGTTGGTCGAGGGCATAGCGGATTATGTCAAAAATCTTGAAAGATCGTTCAGCTAGTTGCTGATTTGCTTCTGCCATTTCGGAAGATGTTAGAACTGCCGGGTCGGTTTGGTCGGGCAAATCAAAAGGTAGACGCTTGTCGTAGTGATAGAGGACGAAATGAGGGGTGTCCCCGATGGACACATTATAGCCATTGTTGATGGCTGTTTGTACCATGGGAAGGGAATCATCCCATGTACGGGAGGATGCATCGACAACGTGGCGCAGGGCTTCCAAGATCTTTCGATTGTGCCTTTCCACTAAGCCGTTTGCCTGCGGATGGTATGCCACAATGTGTGTATTTTTAATTTTACACATGTTACAGAGTGACTCGAACAGTTTGGAAGTGAAACTAAGGGCGTTATCCGAGATTAGGATGGAAGGAGTGGTATGATTTTGGATGACGCGTTCCACTAGGGCTCTTGCCACAGTTTCCGAGGTCTGGTCTGGAATGGCGGCTACTTCGCTGTAACGCGAGAAGTGGTCCGTAAACACAATGATGTACTGATTTCCCTTTGACGTTTTGGGAAATGGTCCCAGTATATCCATTCCAGTTCTTTGCCAGGGCCTTTGGCATACTGGATATTTATGCATCGGAGCTGTGGATGGTACGTTGCCCTTATGCTTTAAACACGACGGACATTCGGCGATGTATTCTTGTACCTTTTTGTTCATCTCGGGAAAGTGGTATCGCTCCAAAAGACTCTTGATGGTGCGATCCGGCCCCATGTGTCCATACAAAGGTGAGTCGTGACAAAGTCCAATGGCTATATCGACGAGATCCTTTGGTATCTCCACGAGGTCATTTCCATCTTCGTTCCTGAAATGTACGAGCCCATCTTTGAGGTTGTACTGTTCTTTTACCTTCGATGGTTCCTTTTGTTCCAGGCGCGCCCGAAGGTTTGGGTGTGTTGGTCCTGTTGTTGGGAGTATTGCAGACACTCGTAGTCGAACACAGGAAGAATTCCTATTTTATTCACTTGGGCGTCGGGCTTGAGTCTCGACAATCCGTCTGGAATAACTTGCAGTTTTCCCGGTTTGTATACGATTTTCGCTGCAAAGTCCTGAATCAACAGAGCCCATCTACTCAATCGTCCTTCAAGTAGCTTGTCCTTGAAGAGGTACGTGAGTGGCTTATGATCAGTCTTGATGGTTACATCGTAGCCATAGACGATATTTCGGAATTTTTTCAAAGCCCAATATACCGCTAGGGCCTCTCGGTCCGTAGTGGAATAATTCCGTTGAGGTGCAGAGAGAAGTTGACTGGCATAAGCAATGGGTAATTCCACACCGTCTACGTCCTGTAACAGGACGGCTCCTAGTCCATAGGAGGAAGCATCTGTGGCTATGATGAAGGGTCTTGTGTAATCAGGATATTGTAAAATGGGATGACAGGTTAGTTTATTAATTAAAGTTTCAAAGGCATGTTGGTGATCGGATTCCCAGTTAAATTTCGAATTTTTCTGGAACAAATTAGTAATGGGTTTAGCAATATTGAAAATTGGGGGATAAAGTTCCGATAGAATCCGACAAAACCAATAAATGCACGGGCGTCGTCGATGGTTTGGGTACAGGGTACCTTTCCAGGGCTTCGAGTTTGGCTGGATCAGGTTTAATTCCTGTGGACGAGAGTAGGAATCCTAGGTATACCAGGGATTCTTGTAAAAAATTGCACTTTGCAAGCTTCAGTTTAAGGTGTGCTTTTCTCAAGTGTGATAGCACATTCTGAAGGCGTTGAAAGTGTGTTTTTATGTCCGAACTGTAGACGATAATATCGTCAAGATAAACGAGAGCTTCGACACCTAATAGGTCGGAAAGGACTATATTCATCAACCTAGAGAAATTAGCAGGCCCATTTCGGACTCCGAAAGGTAAAACCTGGAATTCGTAATGGCCTCGGTTAGTGGAGAAAGCAGTCAATGCCCGAGATTCGGGACTGACCTCCATTTGCCAATAACCCGATGCTAAATCGAGGGATGAAAAGAAGTTCGCTTTCCCTACGTTCAGAATTGTTTCCTGCATGTTTGGAATCGGGAAACGGTCTGGGATGGTAATGTTGTTCAGGCGTCTAAAATCTATACAAGGGCGAGATGTTCCGTCCTTTTTGGAGACGAGAATCATAGGAGCGGACCAGGGACTAGCTGAAGGCTGAATGACATCCTGCTCCAACATGTCCTTGATGTGTTCCTCAATAGTGACTAACTGGGAATGTGGAACCCGATAGGGAGGATGAAAATGGGTTCCAACTTGATTTCAAAAGGGACCAAATTAGTTCGGCCCAGAGGATCTTCTTTTAGGGCAATCACATCTCTATTTCTTATCAGGAAATCGAGAAGTGATTCCATTAGTTTGGGATCCTGTAAAGCTGGTGACTCCTGAAGGGAGTGCTCCAGACATTTCTTATATTCTTCTTTTAATACTGAAGGATTTAACTCTAAGGAACTGGAAACACGATTTATCATACTGATGGGGAAATCTGAATCTACTTCTACTGTGGAAACAGTTCCTATTTTCTGATTTGAAGTTAATTCTATAGGACTTTTTCCTTTGTTTAAACAAACAACAGGGATAGCTGAATTCTGACTCTGACTAAGGACTTGGGCAATAAGAACATCTCTTTTGAAATTACTTTTCTCTGTAATCAGAGTACGCTCTGACTCTAATAATTTTCCTTGACTGTTAACTACTTTTGCTAGGAAACAAATCTTCTCATAAGGTGCTACTGTTATATGCTCGGTAGGGCATATGAAAAATTGTGAATCTGACTCTGGTTCGGCGACTAAAATTTGCCTTATTGGCTGAACTGAAGCTGGCTGACTGGAAACTGGCTGACTGGAAACTGGCTGACTGGAAACTGGCTGACTGGAAACTGCTGACTGGAAACTGACTGTGTTGATCCAACTGGATTCAACAACTGGAACTGATTACCCTGGGTCTGATTTCTGGAGCGGTTGTCCCTCTGGATCAACCGGCTGACTTGACTGCTATCAAGGAGGGGGTTTCCTATTTCTTTCGGAAATCTGAACTGACTATTCTATTAGCATTAAGTGTCTGTCATTCTCACGGAGATGGTGTGGTCCTATTCGACACTTTACTAACTTTCGGCTGGTAAATCTCCCATTGATTCCGGTTAAAAAAATCCATACCTAGTTAGGATATCTGTCTGAAAGGTGGCGGACTGTGTCCACTATACAACATTTCGCGGGGTATACCGCGTTTCCAACTTCTAATAAACTCAATTTCTCCGTATATGTGGTATGGGGGTGCCCGTAACTCCTCTGAGTTGGCAGGATGGTGCCTTAAGTTCATATTTGTAAATTTGTATTCTCTAATAATTCATCTACGCATTGTTTCTTAATTAACGTCGCGTGTGCTCCTGTATCTAGGAGAGCAGTTAAATCTTGGTTATCGGTGCTACAATTTATTATTAAATCTAGGAGGTCCGCACCTATTATCCTGATGGGGAGTTGTGTGCGTATCTGGGTTCATACTGTAATTTAGGAGGGGGGAGGTTGAACTGCCGCCTCCAATGTAGGGTCTAAAAAAGGGCTCGAATGGTCTTCTATGGGAGGACCTGGGTCATATTCTACGGATTATCATACGCTGGAGGGTGTTCTTGAAAACTGTACTCTGGGAAAATGATTCCTCACGGGTACTTCTACGTACCGAACTAGTGACCTTGTGGTTGTACTGAGGTTTGTACATGGGGTAAGAGTGTGGTTGACCCTGTGGTCGTGATCTATTGGGTGGTAGTTCGATGAGGCTGGGAATGGACTGTTTCTGGGATTGGATGACTTTTGGGATACGTTTTGGGAACGTGGTTGGTTTGGTTTCTGAAAGTGGGGTCCTATACCCTGCAGGGGCTTTATCAGCACACTTTTGGCGATCGCCACGGCGATGACCTGTTCGTGACAGTGGGAGCAATACGAGGGTAATTACATGACTTATCATGTGCCCAAAGCTATCGCAGTTAAAAACACTGTGGAGGAGGGCGTGTATTCTGGGTTTGGGGGGCTTGTTTTCTGGGGTTTTTCCCTGCATGGCCTCGATTTATAGGTTGTTGTTGTTGCGTGGTGTTGTGGCTGCTGCTGCTGAATATATGTACATGGGTTCTCTACCCTTTCGGTAGTTCTGGTTTGCTAAATCGGGGTAATGTTCCGTGTTTGTTTATGGCTACACTTACAGGTTTGTCAACATTTAAAAACTCCTGAAACTTTTTTTTAGGTGCTCCGGGTAGGTTTTGGTAAATGGTTGTGGCTACTATTAGATTTCTTTGTTTCGAAGTGAAAGTTATGCCACATGCATTTTCTGCGGCCCGGAGGCTTCTCTACAAGTTTATGTGTACGTGTAATAAATTGTTTAAATCTTCGTGTTCCTCTTTCTTCCATTTAGCTTGGAAGACTGCTTCTAAGTGGCTAAGGGTGCAAGGGTTATTTCTTTAAAAAATTCTAATAAGTTTGTTTAAAATCGTCCCATGTTGTAGCTTCGCTAATTGATGGTGACGTAAGTGACTGTGTCATGAGCATTCCCTTCTTCGGGTCGATAAATCTTTTTGCTTCCCTAATTTTTATATCATTATCGGTAATATTTTCGCGTAAGAAATGTTGCTCTAAAGATTCAACCAAGGTCTTACGCGTGGTTCAACAACGATTATCTATGGTCCCTTAAAAATTAAACAGTATGAGGAGGTTTACTAGTCTGCCTAAGTTAATATGCTGGGGCGGGGGTTTGAGGATGAGACATATTGGCTTGTGTGTTTGGGAGTATGTTTGAAGGGCGCGGGGTAGGTGGAAAAATGGGTGTAGGTAATTTTCGATGTCAGAAAGCGCACCGTCTGAATCGCTCATATGTGAAGGTACTTATTAATGTTCTAATTAGGTCTGCTTGACCGATCTTAATTTATGGAATGATCACTTAAGGGGTTTTCCTAACTACACTTCTAAAAATAAATGCACAACAATTTGCCTAACTAGGGGAAAATTTGAAAAGATTGCAAACAAAAATAAAAAATGTAAACAAAATTTCACTCGAATGTACGTGAAGGTATGGTAATACTGTTGGTACATTAAACAAAATTATACTATACTACTAGAATAGTAAAATAACTGAAAATAACTGTGACAATAATTCTGTGACAATAATTCTGTGACAATAATTCTGTGAAAATACTGTTTTCAAAAAAAAAATGTATCACTGGTGTCTGAAGTGTTCACTGTTTGTTTTGTGTTAATTCTGGCTCAATATTAAATATTAACTGTTAATATAATGACTTTTCAAATGTTTTAGAAGATTATTTAAAAGAGTTTTGTACTTAACAAGATTCCTACGGCGAAATCCTTAGAGACGTGTCCTGAAGACGTGTCTTGCTGCCACTTGTTCTTGGATGGAAACTAGGCGTGGAGAACTTGGAGTCGTGACGCACCGGTTCAAGGGTGGATGTGACGAACTAGAAGTCGTGACACGCCGGTCAACTGGGTGTTGGTTCTGGTTCCAGGGTCTGGAAGACTGGAAGAAATCCTGGAGTCGTGAAGATCCTGGTTAAAGGGTCGCCAGTTGTTAACCCCTCCGTCTATGCCCGTGTTGGTTCGAAGTCGACGGGGGTTCTAGTTAGGTGGCAGCAACGGATGTGTGACTTGAAGTAGTTTTCTTCTATATTACTCTCCGAGTTCTTCTATACTGGCTCGGAGGACTCTGATAGACTTACTAAAAATGCTGAAGGTTCCGGATTCTTCTTATAGCGTATCCGGAAAGTTTAATGACTAAGTTCTTCTGAAGAGAGCAAGGCTCGAAGGATAAGATAAAAAACTATCTTCAACTGTAAATTTACTGCTAAAATGTACAGGTAGTGCTCAGCCTCTGAATTAGCTTCTGAATGCCAATGGAATATTTTTAGTGGGTGTATATACCCAAAAACTGCTAACATCATTATTATTAAATGCTAAAATGGCTGTATATTTTTGCACAATATTCGAAAATAAAGTAATTTTTAGCTGTGGTAAGGCTTGAACGAGTAAACAAAATATTTGAAGACGAAACCATATTTTTATCTTAAACCGCGACTTTTCAGATCTGATGTTATCATGATCTGCCAAGTTAACTAATAGTGGAAATCGGACTATGCATCTTTACACTAAAATATGCATATGAGTAAAATTTTAAGGTTTAAGATGTACAATTTTAATGCTTAAGCAAGACATGATCTCATCTTTTATAACGAAAGGAATGTATACAAAATATGAACATTGCAAAGCTTAAGCACGATTCCTTATTAAGCGAAATCTAAAAAAATGATTATGAGATTTTAAAAAAACAACAGGTCACCAATTATTTGGCAAAGTAGAAAGCAAATCAAAAATTTTATCCAAACTCGCGTTGGGCGATTTTGGTCCTTATGTAAAAATGAATACACACACGTACATACATATGAGTATAGGCATTATATAAAGTTAAATATATAAGAATATACAGGATTATATAAATACATGAACCATATAACACATGAATTTTGAAAATGAATACTTTTTCTTAAAATGGATACAAGAACTATATAAATGAATACAAGAATTACATGAAGAATAAGATAGTATAGGAATATGGCAATTATTTATGGTTCATTTTTACATATATAATATATATATATATATATATATAAAGTAAAGAACGACGCTTGTATAGGAGAATATTCCGCGCAAGATGAGAGAGAGAGAACGAAACAAATGAAAAATGAGGTAACCACCCGGGAATCGAACCCGGGATCTTCCGATTGCCGGTCAGATATGATAACCACTACACCATGGGCCTCACCCATTCAAATGCCGTAATTCTTCTACATACGCGCAGAAACCAATGCCTCCAAGGGGCACCTCCCGCATGCCGTAACATTATATACACTTAACTGCAAACACGCAGTATAATTAACGTAAAGAACGACGCTTGTATAGGAGAATATTCCGCGCAAGATGAGAGAGAGAGAACGAAACAAATGAGAAAATGAGGTAACCACCCGGGAATCGAACCCGGGATCTTCCGATTGCCGGTCAGATATGATAACCACTACACCATGGGCCTCACCCATTCAAATGCCGTAATTCTTCTACATACGCGCAGAAACCAATGCCCCAAGGGGGCACCTACCGCATGCCGTAACATTATATACATTTAACTGCAAACACGCAGTATAATTAACGTAAAGAACGACGCTTGTATAGGAGAATATTCCGCGCAAGATGAGAGAGAGAGAACGAAACAAATGAAAAAATGAGATAACCACCCGGGAATCGAACCCGGGATCTTCCGATTGCCGGTCAGATATGATAATCACTACACCATGGGCCTCACCCATTCAAATGCCGTAATTCTTCTACATACGCGCAGAAACCAATGCGCGGAATATTCTCCTATACAAGCGTCGTTCTTTACGTTAATTATACTGCGTGTTTGCAGTTAAATGTATATAATGTTACGGCATGCGGGAGGTGCCCTGCCCCCTTGGAGCATTGGTTTTTGTGTGACATGCAATTTAATTTTTAAAAACCCATATAGTTACATACTTATTAAAATATGATCGAAAAGACATACCTGTAGTTTAAAAAGTAGCTTGTTTTGATTTTCTGCTGTGCTTTGCCTCAGGCATGTCTCTCTTAAGAGTCCAGCAATAGTCAGCCAGCATACTGGGGCTCCATTTGCCTTGGTAACGGTTTTCCATGGCAGAAATATCCTGATGAAAACGCTCACCATGTTCGTCGCTTACCGCACCCAGGTTTTCCGGAAAAAAGTCCAAGTGAGAGTCCAAGAAATGAACCTTTAATGACATATTGCACCCCATTGCTTGGTAAGACTTAAGAAGATCTCCTACTATTTCAGGATAGTTTTCGGCCTTGTGATTTCCCAAAAAATTTGTGCAGACACTTTTGAAACTCTGCCACGCAGCTTTCTCAACTTCATTCAACTCTCCTTCAAATCTCTCATCTCTTAACAATTCTCTGATCTGAGGGCCTACAAAAATGCCTTCTTTAATCTTGGCATCACTGATCCGGGGAAACTTATTTCTCAAGTATGTGAATCCTGTTTGCGCTTTATCCATCGCTTTAACAAAGTTTTTCATAAGTCCAAGCTTGATATGCAAAGGAGGAAGGTACACTTTCTCAGGGTCAACAAGTGAACTATTCACAACATTTTTCTTGCCTGGAACAAGTGAGGTGCGTTTTGGCCAATCCTTCTTAACGTAGTGGTTTTGCTTGTCCCTACTGTCCCACTCACATAAAAAACAACAGTACTTGGTGTAACCTAGCTGCAACCCTAGCAAAAGTGCAATGACCTTCAGATCTCCACAGATATTCCACTTATATTTCTGATACTGAAACTTTTCTAAAAGCAACTTCATGTTGTCGTATGACTTTCATGTTTGCAGCATGTGCAATAGGTACAGAAGGAAATTTATTTCCGTTGTGAAGAAGGACTGCTTTCAAGCTGACTTTTGAGGAGTCAATGAACAATCGCCACTCATCCACGTTATGTTCATGACCAAGAGCCCCCATGACTGAATTAACATCTTTACAAAACACAAGTCCATCTTCATGGGAGAACCATTCTTTGAATTCATCATGGCGGCTGCGGAAAAAACAAACTTTAGTGTCACGTTGCAGTAGATTCCAACCCTTTAATCTTGAACCTAAAAGTTCAGCCTGCTTCTTAGATAATTTCAAATCACGAACTAGGTCATTTAGATCTCCTTGTGACAGTAAATGTGGTTCATTGGAGGAACAGGTAGCCTGGAATGTTGGATCAGAAATGTCTTCATCTTTTTCCTCGTGATATGCTACAGCTACGTTTGATTCCTCATCACTTAAACTTACATGTTCAGGAGGATTTGGTACTGGAAGTTGAGCACTGTGGGGAACTGGTCTCATTGCAGACGGTAGATTAGGGTATTTCATAAGGCTCTTTGTTTTTGAAGTGATCCCCTTTGTATTTACCAGGCAGAAATAGCAGTCTGTGTGTGATCTTGGGTTCCCTCCAAATCATTGGAATAGCAAATGGCATGTGACGTGAACCGTTTAGCCATCCTGTAAGTAGTCTTACACATGTCACACAACAAATGTGAGGGGCCCAACTCTTGTCCTGATCGCCTACTTTACATCCGAAATAAAGTTCATAGCATTTTTTTACTAATGGTGTAAAGTTACGTTTCTGGGATTTTAAAGTTAGATCACCACATACATAACAAAAGGAATTAGGATGATTCAGACAGTTCCGCGGCATTACAAAACATCTATATGAATACAACACTGGTGTAAAATTAACAAGAAGCAACAGACACTAGCTGTTAACACTGTGACATTTACAAGCAGACTGACTTGGAGCTGCTCTACACACAGAAACTAGGCTCATGTCTGAACAGGTACAAACATGTTTCAACCTGCACAGTCTGCTGCTCCGACCAAATTTATCCTGCCAGCATTATCAGAACTTTCTCCCCAAAGGAATAAATTGTACTAATTTTACAGAAAAATTAATACAACATATATTAATATTAATATATTTTATTATAGTTATATTAATTAATAATATATTATTATATTTATTATTTTTATAATGTTTCATATTATAATATTGTTATATACTTAATTATATATAATATGTTATTATTTTTTTATCCGGTGATCATGCTAAATGAGGAAAAAATGAACATAGCGTCACAAGTAAACTAAGCCTGATAGAAAAAAATCTGATTTCATATTTAGATTCAGCATGAAAAAGTACACTTAGAACACCCATCAAAACCCTTGTGACAAAATTATTGTTGACCAGTGTAATTTTTACACAAGTTATCAGCCTGCACGTTCTTATGAATTACAAAAAACACATGTTGTTGGAACTCTTAGAGCAAATAGAAGAGGAATTCCAAAAGAGGTAATGAATGCTAAATTGAAAAGAGGAGAAATAGTAGGAAAAGAAGATCAAAATGGAATTGTAGTTTTCAAATGGCGCGACACGCTTGATGTGAGAATGCTCTCAACGAAACATGGTTTAGAAATGGTGGATATACCGAGGAAAACCAGAAATACCAACCAACCAACTACATCTGGGGCTTCAGGTAATACTAGAAGGAAACCAGTAGCTGTAGTTTCCTATAACAACGGAAAAATGGGAGTAGATGTTTCTCATCAAATGACTTCGTATGCAACAAGTTTGAAGAAAGGTGTAAATTGGTACAGAAAGTTAGCTATATAAATCCTCCTTGGGAATGCTTTGGTGAACGCTCATGTTATATATAAGAAAGCAACGAATAAAAGTATTTCTATTAGAAAGTTCAGAGAAGAAATTGTTACAACCTTACTTAGTCTGAAACCAAAAGGTAGTCATCCTAAACCTCGTTGTGGCAATATCCATTCTCTAAAAGAAATGGAAGGTCAGGAAAGAAAAGTCAGAAGACAATGTGTAAAGTGTTATGAAAGAATAAAAAAAACAGGGGCGACTGGAAGCCAGAAAGAAAGTAAAAATGGTGCACACATATTGTGCAGAATGTCCTAAAAAGCCTTTTATGTTCATCTCTTGTTTTGCAGTTCATCACAAATGATGGCATCGGTAATATGTTTCGATAAATTTTTAGTTTTTTTTTTATCAAAACTTTATTTTGTTTACAAATAGTTCTATAAAAAGGAATTGAAAAAACTTTTATTATTTTTTTCAACAAAAATATATTCGATTTATAAATAATACTTTTATGAAATGAACATTTTTAAAAGGTTATAATCATTTTTAGCAAAAGTATATTTTATTTAAAGTTATTGCCTTTATGAAAGTAAATATGCCTGATGATGTTGATTAGGATGTTTTCTGAGTTGATAGGCTACTTGCAAATTACTCAATAAAAAAAGAACAGAAACGTTTTTGGTCTAGTTATTTGAATCCTTTCTGTATTGATATCCATCATTATCATTATCAAAGTACGAAACTTAACTTAATATCTTGATAAACAGTACGCTATGGAATGATGATTGCAAAACCAAAATTTTATTTGAAAGCGTGGATTGTTAAGAAGTTATTTTTAGATTTATAAAGCAGATCGTTTCTTCCGTTTATAGTGTTGCTAATAGGGTGAAAAATAAATATTAATCTCATATAATATTTATATTGTTAATTGTGATTTAAAATCAAAGAACGAGTGCAAGGAGAAGCAGAGCGAGGCATCGTGGGTATTTCCCGCATGAAATTATAAAGCGAACTAAAACTACAAAACGATGCCTGTAAATCCATATTTACATCCAGTCAAAAATAATCTTAAAAACTCGAATGGACTCTAGAAAATTTTGCTACTTCTTTATTGAATCTCTTAGAATGCTCTACTATATATAGTAGAGCATTCTAAGAGATTCAATAAAGAAGTAACAAAATTTTCCAGAATTTATTCGAATTTTTAAGATTATTTCTGACTGGATGTAAATAATGGATTTACAGGCATCGCTTTGTAGTTTTAGTTCGCTTTATAATTTTAAGTTAATTTAAAAGTTTAAAGTCGAAAAATATTCGTTAAAGACACTAATTTATACTGGGTCAAATTCGGTCTGTTTAAGTTTATTATGCTTGCCAAATGTAAATTGTGTGGGACTTCAAAATAAGCAAAATTTGTTTAATTGAAATAGAGAAATTGTTTTCATAAATTCTTTTGTTAAATTAATTTGTGTTTTACTTTATATATATATATATATATATATATATTATATACAGTACTGGCCAAATTATTAGGAATTTTTTAAAAATTTCATTTTTTGGTATAAAATGTTAAATTAAACCAATTTTAAACGTTGAAAAGTTATTTATTTCTACACAAGAATACATGGTCATTATTTAGCAATAGTTTAGTACTTAGTTTGACCCCCCTTAGCTGCCTTAAGGGCTGCGACACGCTTCGGCATGCCATGAATCAATTTTTTGCATAATTCCTTAATACGTGTAGAGTGAAACCAGACTTGAATAAGTCGCTCTATGAGTTGGTGTTTTGTTGTTATCGGCGTTTCATGGATTACGTCCTTTAAAATACACCATAAACTTTCTATTGGGTTCATGTCTGGAGAATTTCCAGCCCATGGGAGCAACCGAACACTATTTTCATGACACCATTTTTTAACCGACTTTGCCGTGTGGCATGGAGCTGAGTCTTGTTGAAAAATCCAACGTCTATTACCATACCATTCCCTTATTTGAGGCAGTAGACGTCTTCTTAGTACTTCTATATACTTGACTTGGTTCATATTCCCCTCAACAATGCTCAAACGACTAGTTCCATGCACAGAAATTGCTCCCCAAACCATGATCTTTTGTGGAAATTTCACCGTTTTCATCAGACACTCAGGCAAAAATTCTTCTCCAGGCCTCCTTCTTACACTTTGAACACGATCGTCAAGCACGGCAATCGTTGACTCATCGGAGAACACCACCTGCAATCAACAAAGAAAGCCCTGTGAAAGAGTCAGTGCATAGCGTATGAAGTACAGCTAAAACGAAGTACAGTATGACTTGCTGCTTTCAGATATTTTTACTGCAGTTTTATCACGTACTGTAAATACACTTCTATGCATACTGTATTTACTGTATTAACATTCTATTTAATGTTAAAATATTATTCTTACCTGTTCCCAATCCTCACTAGTCCAGTTAATGTGTTCCTTTGCCATGCAAAACGTGCCTTCTTCATAGCCTCAGTGAGCCTGGGCTTCTTCCTTGGGCGGTAGGCTTTGAAGCCGGCAGTTAGAAGCCTCCTGTTGACTGTTCTACGACTAATATTGATGCCATAAGCCGCTAGACTACTGGAAATGTTTTTGCAAGTAGCTCTTCTATTTCTAAGAGACAAAATTGCAATCTGTCTATCAGTTCTTGGAGTCGTTACCCTTTTTCTGCCGCATCTTCCAACCCTTTTGGGGCCTACATTTTCTCCAAATACCATTTTTTTCTTAATACGAAGTACTGACTGTGGTGAAACATGGAGTTTGGCAGCGATTTCCTTTTGTTTAAATGTAGAAGAAGTTAATAAAACCTGTATTTGCCCAATTTTCCGTGGACTCAAGTCATTCTTTCGCCCCATTTTCAAATTCACTTAAAAACTGTAACAAATAATTGCCGAAATTGGGTAAATACACTATTTAAATTAAACGGTAGTTACAATGACACGTAAAAGAAAGAGAAACACACCCGCATCGCACGACAACCAAACGACAACTGACGAACAAACACGCTTCGTTCGACTAAAGAATTATGCAAAAATTGATTCATGGCATGCCGAAGCGTGTCGCAGCCATTATGGCAGCTAAGGTGGGTCAAACTAAGTACTAAACTATTGCTAAATAATGACCATGTATTCTTGTGTAGAAATAAATAACTTTTCAACGTTAAAATTGGTTTAATTTAACATTTTATACCAAAAAATGAAATTTTAAAACAATTCCTAATAATTTGGCCAGTACTGTATATATATATATTAATATATATATATATATATATATATATATATATATATAATATAATTATATATATATATATATATTTTATAGGTGTGCTGATTGTTGTTTATTTTCTTTCTTTCATTTTCAGGACAATTCCGAGTGATCTTTTGTATGGTTAGGCGGTTTAAATTTTTGTATTATTCTGAAATTAGATTTTATTGTGTTGAGGAGTGTTTTAACATTTTATTTTAGACGTGGTTCGAATTCGAATTCAAACGTCAAACTGTAGGTCTAAGGTGGAGTGACACGCTTGGCCTTCGCCGGAATGAGGATTTCTGTTGTAAATGATAAATATTATTTTCACAAGGTGATTCTGCTATTCTCGGTAAACCGTCTTATTCCGCCCCCGAGTGATATTTTGTGTGGTTTAGCTGTTTAAAATTTTTTTATTCTGAAATTAGATTTTGTGTTAAGGAGTATTTTAACATTTTTTTTTAGACGTGGTTCGGATTCAACGTTAAACTGTAGGTATAAGGTGGAGTGGCACGCTTGACCTTCATTAGAATGAACAATTTGGATAGGTCCGGGTTTGTATATTATTTTTTTATTATATATATATATATATATATATATATATATATATATATATATTCCTCGTTCGTAGTTCTTATGCTATTATTATTTTTATTGCGTATATTCCTTCGCTTGTATAGGAATGTATATTTATTTTCAATATATTTCGTGAAATTGGATCCAATAATTTGTGTAAATAAACAGTGATGTGACGGTGTTTTATTTAATTCTTTTGGATGTATGTATAAACGTATGTATGTATAAACGTATGTATTTATAAACGTACACCTCCGACTAAGATTATGCCAATCCAATAATTCGTCTATATAAAGAGTGATGTGGTGGTGTTTTATTTCATTCTTTTGGTTTTATATATAAACGTTATTATTATTATTATTATTTAATTATACCAAATGTCTGGTTACGCCTTCTAAATCAACTGGCGGGTTAAGCCAGCTGACGGATTATGCCACTCCAATAATTCGTCTAAATAAAGACTGATGTGGTGTTGTTTCATTTAATTCTGTTGGTTGTATATATAAACGTTATTATTAGTCTATTATTTAATTATACCAAATGGCTGGTTAGGCCTTCTAAGCCAACTGACGGATTATGCCAACTGGCGGGTAATGCCAGATATATATTTAATTAAATAAATAGCGCAAACTGGCAACTCAGCCAGATACGTCAACTGGCTGATTAAGCCAGAATATATGCTTTAATTAAATAAATAGTGCAAACTGGCAACTCAGCGTTCTAAGCCAACTGGCTGATTAAGCCAGAATATATGCTTTAATTAAATAAACAGCGCAATTTGGCAACTCAGCCAGATAAGCCAACTGGCTGATTAGGAACATATTAAGACAACGGCCGCTCGGCTGAAGTCTTAATATGCGCTTGGCCCCTGCCAGGCGAACACCTCTCCTCTTCTTTTCTCTCCTTCTCCTCTCTCTTTCTCTTGGGGGATAACTCCGCCTCCAAGTTGCATAAACCCTTGTTGCTCTTGCAACATTACCCATTTGTTGCATAAGAACTCGCAACATTTCCCCTCCCCCTTTGTTGCATAACAACTTGTAACATTCCCTCTCCCCATTTGCAACATCCCCTCCCCTTGTTGTATATCCCCTTTGCAACATTTGCGATTGCATTGCACTCTCCCATTTTTCGCCCATACTACTGGCTCATTACATGCGCTAACTCCTTCATTATTATTACCAGCACCACCGGGAGTCGAACCCCCGAACTTAGTGTCTTCACTTCGTTTATGTCGATGTTACCCACTGAGGTACGGGCTAGTGTTGAAAAATAATCGAAACTTTACAAACCGGTTTTTAATCGATCTGGTTTTTTGAAAACCGGTTTTAACCGGTTATGACCGGAAAGTATAGTAATTTTTAAAAGCCACAATTGAAAGGTACTGACTTTAACTCTTAACAAGCATAGCTTATCGCCTATTTTTTGGTCAAAAGAATGCAAAAATGCAGCATCATATGTATGCATATGAATAAGAAAATGACAACTTTGACATATTTTATTTTAGCCAAAATAATACATTATTCAAACAATTTAGATTTGAAATAATTTTTTAAAATAAAACATCTATACTTAGAAAGAAATAAACTTCTTTTTGTAAAAAAATTATAAAGAATAAAAATAAAATTTATCTCTGTTTTGGAAAAAACATTGAAATAAAAATTTTTAATAAAAAAAATTTACCTAGAGAACAGAAAATTGACTCTTTGTGTAAGAAAAAATATATAAATTAATTTAGATTTTATCCCTATTTTGGAAATGACATCTTAAGAAACAAAGGGCATTAAGGGTCTTATACTGCGAATAGGGCTTTAGTCGACTGACTCTACACTACAGCCTACATGATGAGACAAACTGAAGATCGAGTTGCCAGATAGGCAAAAATTATACTGAAGAGCAGTTGCCAGTTTGTCACAATTTAACTTAATAGGTAATGTATTCGAAGTTATTTTTTGTGCGCTGTAGCGCGTAGCTGCACGTTCGCGCAAGTTTGAGCCAAATAAAAATCAATCGATAAAACCGGTTTTTTCTTTCGGTTTTCGATTTTTAGGGGAATTTTACAAACCGGTTTTCAACACTAGTACGGGCGTTGGAGTAAAAAAAATAGTATAGTTTGGAGGGCTTACTTAGTAATAGCCATAAAATCAATCCCGAGCACCGTAGCCTGATGCAGAGGAAGATGCAGACTTGAGTTGGGAAAAAAAGAGGCTGGACACATACAATAATGCCCATACCTATTTGGGTATAAATGACCTTAATTAAAAACAAATTGCTATATACAGTAAATACAAAAAGCAGAAAACTTTAAAGTTAGGCATCTTCTTTTATCGAGAAGTGATAGAAAATGGCCAAACCAGACATATACGTACGTAGAAGTTGAGAAGCTTTATATGGTGACAATTATACAGGGTGTTCAAAAAGAAACTCAACCCATTGGAGAGTGTATATATCATTATAACTTAAACCTTTTCTTTTTGTTTCGGGTTGCGTTTCTTTTTGAACACCCTGTAGAATGTTGCACACCTGAACCCAAATAGTAAAGCGAAACTGCGGAATTTTCAGTAAATTATAAAATATTACATAAAGATAGGACCAGCCGGGCAAGAGGGTGATTTCTCTGGTATGGTAAAAATTAATACACTCGTAAAATTTTCGTAAATGAGATTGAAATTGATAGACAGATAGAATAACCTTTATTAATAATAGTAAAATAAATAAATTTTTTTCAATTTACAATGACATGAATAATTGTGAAGCTCGACTATTTATTTTATTTAATTTGGCCCTTAATACTTTTATTCACTATATTTAGAAATTGAAATACAGGAAAAACCTTTTTTGGGATATGATTTGGAGCACCAAAACAAAATAAAAAAGTTTCCACTACTACTTACTGTATATGCATGAACAAACTGAAAGTATACATTGGTAGCACTCAATTATGGTTGATGATTTTAATAACAAAAACACTTCATGGAACATTGCAAAAGTGGTAAAAGAAAGTAGGCATTATCTGAAAATAATTGTTTATTTCAGAAAGATGAAGAACCAAGAAGGAGAAACAATATATTAGATTTAATTCTATGCAGTAATAAGAATTTAATATCAAGAGAACTAAATGAAAAGGTAACAGTGGCCATGAACTATCAAATTCAAATATAATGTAAATATTGAAATAAAATGGAATGAAATTTTGGTACCGGATTTTAAATGGTCAGGCTACAATCAAATGAGGAGACAGAGCGGGTAAATTGGGTGGAATTAATAAATGTCGGAATATTGGGAACGCCCACCACCCGTAGTTCATTAGGTAACGACCACAGACTTAAATGTTTGTGGTAACAACACCATTTCTCCGTGAGCGAAGTAAAGACACTGAGATCGGAGGATCGACTTCCGATGGTGCTGGTTAAAAATAATTCAGGATTAACAGAATGGATCGCGTTCGTCTGACGTGGGTACTGTACTAGTTTCTGGTCCTCTTCTCTGATGGTTATTAATTATTAAATATAGAGGACATGTGGGAAAAATGTAAAAAAGAAAAAATCCGCAACTGCTATTTCCCTACAGAGAATCACTCGAGCCCTAGCAATCACAGACTAAGTAGCGGTGAGAGTCGAACCCAGGCCTTTACTGTCTGAGTCCAATTTCCAAGTAACCTAGCGACGGAAGCTCTGTAAAATAAAAAACCATCATTAAAAATAAACTGAATATGAAAAGTGAAAAGATCGAAGAACGTTTTGAAACCAAAGCTGCTGACGAAGAGTCTCAGAAAAACTGTGAATTAGAGTTCTCAAACACGTGGCCCTCGAACGTTTCATGTGCGGCCCGCACGAAATCGAATGAATTGTATTCTGCATATCAGTGAAAATGGATTTGAATATTATAAATATTCATTTTTAAATATTTACGAATATCATAAGCAAAACATGCAATAAAAAAATATACTGTGTATATATATATATATATATATATATATATATATATATATATAATATATATATATATATATATATACATATATATACACTGGTGTGTGTGTGTGTGTATATATATATATATATGCTGAAGGAAGGCCTACATGTTGTACTGCGGACTGCAGAGGCGAACCGAGTATAAATGGAAAGAAATATATAAATACTAAAAGATGAAAAAGATTTCCGGGAGGAGACTCAAGGCCTGAGAAGTTATGCAACAAACGGAATTAATTTTAATAATTTGCAAATAGATCTCACAACAGAAAAGAGAACGGGTAAATGTAATTATAAACACAATAAATTACTGTACTAAAAAATAACCCAAAGGGGTTGTACAATACAAAATATAATAAGATATATATATATATATATATATATATATATATATATGTATACAGGGTGTTTCAGGAGGAAAGGTCAATACTTCGGGAGGTGATAGTATCGGTTATTGTGAGAAAAAAAGTTAATATGAACATGTGTCTAATTCTGAATGGTTACGGAGATAGAGCTGTTTGAATCTACAAATACAAAAGCATTGTTAATGGTAATCAAGAAAGAGAAACCAATTACTGTTTCTAACATTTAATGTTTAAACACTGGCATTTTGAATGGTATCAGATACAGAAATGACAAATTTGTTACAGTTTACAATACGTTTTCGAAAATCCCAAAATCCCATCGTCAACCTCAATGCACTTTGCAACTCGTGTGCGAAGATCGCGTGTTGTTCGTCTTAGTTGATCTTGACGTTCCTTTATGCAGGCAGCAGCATCCAAAATGCGCGCGAGCAATTCGTCTCGTGTATCCACCTTTCTTTTGTAAACTTGACTTTTCATCCACCCCCACAAACAATAATCTAACGGAGAGAAGTCTGGAGACCTTGGTGGCCATTGAATGGGACCACCGCGGCCGATCCATCGACCAGGGAAAGTTTGATTTAGGTATTGCATCACCAGACGGGTAGAATGTGGAGGAGCTCCGTCATGCTGAAAGTACATACCAGCGCGTGTAGCCAAAGAACATCCTCCAATAGTCCTGGCAATTCATTTTGCAGAAATTCTAGGTAACTTTGTCCTGTAAGACGATTCTCTAAAGTAACAGGGCCAATCAGCTGATCATCGATGATACCGCACCCCACATTGACAGAGAAGCGATGTTGAAAATTTGTTTCCAGAATGGCATTTGGATTTTCGTCTGACCACCGATGAGAGTTACGAGTGTTGTTGATACCGTCACGGGTGAAAATAGTTTCATCGGTGAACAGTATTGATCGAAGCAATCGGCGATTAGCATTTACCCAATGATATGGATGCAAGCCTTCCTCACGTAATGTTCGCCATACTCTTGTGTGTTGTACACCGAGACGTGTAGAAATTCTTCGTGAGTTAGTAGTAGGACTATGATCTACCAACTGAAGAATGTTTTCCACTTCATCCACATCTTGTTGACCTTCACGTTCAGATGAAACATGAGCGCTGGGAAGTGTACTAATCTCAGCAATGTGTTGAAATCCCTAGTAAACACTCTCGATCCGGAATTCTGCGGTTCGGAAACCGTCGACGGTATTCTGCAATGTGTGAAGGTGTGTGGCATTCTTAACACTGCTTCAAACACCAAACAATGTCACTCACAACAGTCAGCTGTCGATTGGCTTATGTTACGTGCTTACATTACAGCTTACATGGTTCAAGGTTATAGGGGAGGGAAGGGGGAGGAAGAGCTGCGCGCGCATCAGATTCAAACAGCTCTATCTCCGTAACCATTCAAAATTAGACACATGTTCATATGAACTTTTTTCCTCACAATGATCGATACTATCACCTTTCGAAGTATTGACCTTTCATCCTGAAACATCCTGTATACTTCACTTTAACCTATAATTACACTTGGTTTAAGCATTGATTATATATATATATATATATATATATATATATATATATATATATATGGGTCGACCGCAGGTCGATCCTGAACCGTCGTTCGAACTCACATAAAGTAAGTACATAGGGTGGGAGAACAGTGTTTGAGGATTTTAGACATACAAATAATTTGTTAATAATAAATAAATTCCATTGATATCACTGCAGTGTATGCGATACTTTTCAAAGCAACTATACAAGGACAGGAATGACCTTAGACAACAACAGGCAGGTCCTGGGCCCTAACCACAGTTAGCGCCATGTCAATAAGAATGGAATACAGCAATGAAGAAAAAGTGTATCTTGTATCGTGGGCTATTTCTTATAATAATTGTGAAGAAAATTTGCGTTTATTTCAACAAAAATATAATAAACCACCACCAAATACAATCCCTCTTCGATACTGGAAGCTCAAACGTTTGGAAACAGGAGGCCAGGTAAAGGTTCGTCCAAGAAGCGGAAAGCCGGTAACGACGACAGGAGAACAACAACAAAGAAAATGTCCTCGCCAGTTTTCAAGTCGATCCAACAACTTCAAAAAGAAAAGTTAGGAATTAGGTATTTCCGATTTTTCAGTAGCAAAAATATTGAAATTACAGGGGTACCACGATTACAAACCCTTTTACTCTCAGCTCATATACGACGATGATTCTGAAAGACGGCTGCAGTTTGCTGAAACAATGAGACAAAAGTTCAACAATGATTCAGATTTCATTCGAAAGATCAGATTTTCAGATGAATGTGTCTTCGGTTCAACGAGTAAAGAAAACAAACACAACGTTTACGAGTGGGCGAAAAAAAATACGATTGGGTAAACCCGTTAAGACGGCTACACTAACAGTTTTGGCGTACATTGGTTATTGAGGACTCATTTCCTTTGACATATCGAGAAATAGGATCGATGGAAAATGCTATTTGTCAGGTATTGAGAGACGAAGTTTTACCACAGTTTACTAATGGCATTGGCAAGAATTGGCTTTATGAACATGTTGGAGCGCCGCCACGTTACTTTGCAGCTGCCTGTGAGATTCTGGATACGAACCTTGAAGGAAGATGGCTTGGGCGGCAAAAATCCCATCGAGTGGCCAGCTAGATCACCCGATTTAACCCCATGTGATTTCTGGCTTTGGGTTTATTTGCGTGACAAACTCTACACTCCTGGTTTTATGCATCCAAATGTGAATACGCTTGGCCGCAGAATAGATGAACAACTGAAAAGGATCCCACTCGATATGTTCAGAAGAACAATGAAGAGTTTCACAGAGAGAATCCACAAATGTATCATAGCGGATGGAGAACTCTTTGAAGATTAAATTACAATTTAACAAAATATTTGTATGAATAAAATTGTTATAGACTTTTTCTTGATTTGTTTCATCATTTGAAAACTTATCTGTATAATGTTGTTAACCAAATGCTGTAGTTGTATGTATAAAATCCTTAAAGACTTTTCTCCCACCCTGTATATATATATATATATATATATGTAGAGAGAGAGAGAGAGAGAGAGAGAGAGAGAGAGAGAGAGAGAGAGATAGAGAACGTAACAACTGGCCGTTAGCAGGGGAGGTTTTTATTTGTTATGAAAAAAACAAATGTTGAAATTGGATGTCATTCAGGTGTTGACACATGTTAATTATGGGGTGGAACCTTATCTTACTGAAACCAAAAGTTCATTCGGGCTTGCAGAGGCATTTCATCCAGATAAATTTGTAAGACCTCTTTTAGTATTGCTAAGTACGTGTTATCGTTTACATTTCCTTCAAAAAGTATGGTCCCAAAAGTACGTTGCCATAAATCGCAGCCCACACTATAATCCTTGGATTAATCTGCGCACGTATAACTTCATTCCAGTGTGGATTATCATCACTCCAATATCGAAAATTATGGCTAATGATGGTGCCGTTTAGGTGGAAACATGCCTCGTCACTGAATAAAATATCGGAGAGCAGCGTGGATTGTTCTTCCACCCGTTGTGATATCCACTCACAGAATGCCACCCTGCGATTGGCGTCATCCCCATGCAGTCCTTGAACTATATTAACTGTGTATAGGTAAAACCTATGAGGTTTCAAGGTTCTGTACACAGACACGTGACTAGTCCCTGCTTCCTGGGCAATGTTTTGTAATGATCGTTGGGAGCTACTTTGATATTTATCAAGAACAGCTACGGAACTACCTTCGTCAGTAGAACAACGAGGACGTCCACTTCGAAGTCTGACCAAAACACATTTAATCGCTTCAGCACCTTTCCAACCATTACATGATTTGGCTTAGGCCTGTCACGATAAAGTCAGTGGAATTCACCACATGCTTCTCGTTGACTTCTACCAGCTACATGTAATAAAGCTAATTGTACTTTCTCATGTAGGGTGTAATCAGTCATATTGTTCATCAGTTATACTGTAAACCTGAAACAAAACGAGAAAACATTAATTTCCTATGGTAACGGACTTTTATTACACTGTAGTGGTTTTGGTGCAACCCAATGTGAAATTCGGTGGTAATGCTATTTAGGTGTGGGCAAACATTTCGTCCTCTGAAAAAAATAACCCTCTGTTCGTAGAAGGCCATCTTAAATGAGATCCATCTTAAATGAGAACCTCCTGCCTTTGTTTCGAAATGGAAACTTCGCCTGAAGGAAATCATGCTTCACGAGGAAGGTGCCACATGTCCATTCCGTTGCTTTAGGAGGGTGCTCATTTTATTTTGGCAAGGCAAGCTATATACATATATATAACCAGCAGTAGTAAAGAATTTAAAATTATGAAAAATTAAAAGAATATTGAAAGATAATAAAGAAAAAAGAATATATGTCCACACACACACACACACACACACACACACACACACACCGAGATTTCAATTTAAATGACCGTAAAAGACTACTATCATAATTACGGTTAATATGTTGTATGAGAGGAGTGTAATTTTAGTTCGTATATACGTCCATATCAAACTGTCCGATGTCAAGATGCCTTATTCTAAGAAAGATGCTTATAATTGCGAAATACCGCAAGAATATATAGTAGTCCCTCTTTTTTTTCAGGTTTTTGCTAACAATATATATTATTCAGTTAAAACTACTCGTCATTGAGGATGATGACACACTCATATCTGAGAGATCCGATGATCCTTATCAGCTACGTAATTAACTTTAATGCTCAGTTTTTTAGTTAATACCTCTCTCTCTCTCTCTCTCTCTCTCTCCTCTCTCTCTCTCTCTTCTCTCTCTCTTTTATTTGAAAAGGTAGTTTTTCAAAACTTATTAATTTCCTTTCCATTTAAAAATTTTTGCTTTCGTTTCTAACTGTTCTGTTCTCAGGCTAACAAAGGTGCCTCATTGCGCTAGTTTCCGAATTATTATTACCAGCACCATCGGGACTCGAACCCCCGACCTTAGTGTCTTCATTTCACTTACACAGAATCGGTGTTACTCAGTGAATTTCATTTAAGTCCTAGTGACTCTTTGTCATAATATTTTCCCTTATTTGACTGTTCTACTTTGATGGATGATACTGTATGGCTATTTAGGGAAACTTTTCTTTTCAGCCAAATACAGTCCCTAAAAGTGAATCAGAATAGAATTATAAAAAATCTTTTCCGAAAAAGAGATACAATGTAGCTTTTCTTTTAGGATTTATTACGAGGGCATTATCCTCAAAGTTAAAGATACATGTAGAGTCAAGATGACGTTATTTGGGTTTTTTCCTAATGGTGTTCATCTTATTTTGGAGGATGAATAGAACTGTATTTCATTCATTGTTCATTACTACGAATTTGTTTTTTTTTTTATACATTATCCCATATTTAAAATACTTAGACTTTTAGATTGTAGTTTTAGAGCAAATATAATGCTAAACTATCCGGTTCTTCAAATATTAACACCATAAAAATAACTAACAAGTTACAAAGCGCATACATGTTGATGTTTACTTATCTAATTAAACTTTAATTATCCAATTCTGTTCGAAATTTTAATTATCCGAGTTTAATTATCCATCTAATTCTGCTCAGTTAGATAGAGAATCACCGTCTGTTACGTCATAGTAGAAATATTTAAGAGAAAATAATCTAAGGAAAAATACAAAGCTCTGAGAGCAATCGCATGCAGAGTTTTACTTAGCACAAAAACTTATCTTATTTACATTTGAGGTAATCTTCAAAAATTTTTACTAAATTGAAGGTCGAATTTGAAATGTTGGTGAAGAGTCAAACCCAAATAATTGTATTTATGAACCTTTTCTTATTAGAAATATCTCTAATCCTTAATGTAATATTACCAGGAATTATACAAGATATAAATATTAAATATCATTCCTGTCAGTTAATAAATAACGAATTTATTCGTAGTATTTTATCTGGATATAATGTTAATTATTAATAAATTGATACCTGTCTCTTATAAAAGAAATTACACCGTGTTATGTTCTATACAAGACAGTATATCGTGAGCATATAATAAATTCTGAAGACTCTTAAGACGATGCAATAAATCGTTTATATAAACGAAAGAAAAATAGTGGATCCAATGAAGAGGACTGCGGAACACTCGCTTCGTAACTGCGTCATAGAATGGTGTGGTTTTCTCCATTTTTTACATAGCGAATGCAATTTAGATACTTCTTGCAAATTAGATCAGGCAATCTACCTCTGATAGCGTACATTTACATATGTAATTTCTTAGGAAAGCGTTATAAATTATGATATTTTAACATATGTATGTTGAGAGTAATTAAAAACTTGATGTATAAATTATTTACAAAATCAAATTTGATATCAAATAAAAAGCTTTACAACATCCGAAATGCTTTTACGTTTTGTAAATCCAAATAGACGGTCTAATAACAAGTAACTTGTGTGATTTTTAACTCAACACTGTTTTACTAAATATAATATTGTTTGTTTACTATTATTATTATTATTATTATTAGTAGTAGTAGTAGTAGTAGTAGTAGTAGTCTCAGTAATGGTAGTAATAGTAGTAGTATCAATAGATTATTGTGAATACTATGTTAACATACATGTCACAAAAAAAAAATGAATTTAACATCAGAATTAAAACCTCGTAAAAATATATATATTTTTTCAAGGAAAAAACCTTTAAAATTGAGTGTCTCCCTCTTCCCCATCCAGGCGCACACGGACACACAAAAAACAACTTAAAATAAGTTTTTTTTTAAAAAAATACCCAAGAACTAAAAAAAAAAAAAAAAAAAAATCCTGCAAACGTGTCTCTCTTCCACATTCTTTGAAGAACTTCTCACTGGTTGATGACCTTGATATTTTTGGTATCGTAGGACCGAAGCGGATATGGGAAAAGAACCGAATGAAATACTTCAAGGTTAATCGGTAACATCTTTTTTTTACGATATCTTTTTATTCTCCCGGAAAAGGTTGTTGTGGGAAGATGACGCTAAAATTAACCCTTTAACGCAGGAATTGTTTGTAGGGTTAAGTTATGAATGCGTGTATTTAAAACGTTATCAATATGTAGCCGTCGTCCTTTTAGGGTTAACTTAGTTTCCTGTTCATTCTTACCATGAAAATGATTCTCTGATACGAGTATAAGCGTGAATAAACTATTGTTTTTGTTTTAAGAGAGAGAGAAGAGAGAGAGAGAGAGAGAGAGAGAGAGAGAGAGAGAGAGAGAGAGAGAGAACCCCCAACTATATAAAAATCCAAAGAGGAACAAAATATGACGCAAAAATCTTCTTTGCAAATTACGCATTATAATTTTTTAAAATTAATTTTAGCTTTTATGTAAAACTTCAAACTACGTTACAAAATTTATACCAAAACTGTGAAACTGCGAAGGAAGCGCTATTCGTAATTAGATACTTTTGGAAAATTACTTCACAGAATTATCACGTATTGTTTGACTTGTGTACACGCACACACACACACACACACACATACACACACACACACACACACACACACAATTATTTCTTTGTAAGTGTCGAAACTCGGGGCCATGCAGCCGTTTGCTTGCGTCATTTCTCTTATATATAAATTACATTGCATAACATTCTAATGGTAACGTTGGCAAGCTCCTTTCGAATGTTCACTTCTAATTCCTCAATCGTGAATGCATGACCATGATTTGTAAACCATATGGATTTTACGTTATCCCACAAAAAAGTAAACATTCGATAGGAGTTTGCCAACGTTTCTATTATAGATTTGTTCCGGAATTTAAGGAATGTAAGAGAAATGACGCGAGTAAACTGCTTCATAGCTGGAATTTCAACACACACACACACACACACATATATATATATATATATATATATATATGTGTGTGTGTGTGTGTGTACAAGTCAAACATGATACATGTTACGCACAGTACATACATACATAAGTACAATTATATTTATGTACCCACATAAACATAATTGTTAAATTAGAGAAAATATTACTGCGAAGATCATGTAAATTTTCTTATCCGGTTTTCATCATTAAAACACGAAAACAACGTTTTGACATCGAACATCGAACGCCTCAAGCTTTTCATAAAAGTCCTAAACGTTCCCACGGTATATATATATATATATATATATATATATATAAAAATTCGTGTTGGCACACAGTTAATCGTACAAAAATTAGGATCCGCTTCTGTTTCCAAATCCTCTTCTGTTTCTCATAGGAACAATTAAATTTAAACTTTTGTAAACGTCCTGGCATACAGTAGACGTCAGTTAGGTTCTTCCTCCTCTCATAAAATTGCGTTTTTGCTGCTTACAGGATTCTAAAATACAACCCTCGGCTGATATATATATATATAGATATATATATATATATATATATAGTGGTCATTGTCGAAACACCGCTTCCAGTATATCAACGAAGATAAGCGACATTGGGTTTACTGTACAGGGTGTCCCGTAAGTCTGGACCCATAGGGAAAAATAATAAAATTACAAAATAGTCCAAAAATTTATTTATAATATATTTTTTTATTATTTTATTATTATTTTTTATTATTTTTTATTATGATCTTACTCCGCTGGAGTTTTATTTGTGGGGCCACTTGAAAGCCAAAGTGTACGAGGTCAAACTTCAGAACATTTTCCACCTTAAAGCACGCATTGTGGAGGCGTGTCAAGAAATTTCTGCGACTGTGATTCAGAAAGTGCTGTCGCAGTGGAGATTACGTCTTCAACTATGTGTGCGACACAACGGCGGACACTTTGAACAGATTATGTAATATTTTTGGACTATTTTGGAATTTTATTATTTTTCCCTATGGGTCCAGACTTACGGGACACCCTGTAGGTAGTAGTCACATGAGGGACCGTCTTGCGCGTACAGATGATATAGCGACCCGTTGAGCGGATCTGACGTAAAGCTGCGGGTTCACCCCGTCACATTAATAAACCTAAAAAAATAATATTTAACGTTTATCAGCAGCAACTATGATATATAAATTTTTTAGGATTTTTTCCATTCAAAAAGAATATTTTTCTATATGCGTTATTTCTTCAATTTTTGTACAATAGAATAGAATAAACAGAGGTTTTCAAATTGGCCATTTTATACAACAAAACGGAATATTTTTATACAACAAGTTCTCGAAGTGGATGGTGCATATATCGAAATTGTTAAAAAGAACTGATTTTGTACAGTTGAAATGTTAAAAAAATATATATATATCTAATAAGTCACTGTTAATAAAGGTTATACGTAAAATATTAGTTAGAATATTATATTCATTTCCCGCAAGACATAAGAAATATTAGGATTTAAATAAGGACATCTTTATCCAATTCAATAAAGCACATATGTAAATAATCTTTACTTTTAAATGCCTCGTCATCAGCATGTTGTTAAACGTTCCTTCTAACAACAGTCGTTTACTGGATGTTTACAGAACGTAAAAGACGCTTAATTAACTCTTAAGAACGTTCAGTAAACTTACCGTTGTTTGCTCGGGTGTTTGATGTTTATTCAAATTCCGGATAAACATTTTATTATGCCATCTTCTAGTCATTTACTATACCTCAGTTAACCTATAATTAGTATTAGGTAAGTTGGTATAGGTCATAGGTTACGACAGGTAAGTTGGTATAGGTCATAGGTTATGACAGGTAAGTTGAAGTTAGTTAGCTTGTAATTCTGTAACTTTGTAACTGTAACTAAGACCTTAAAATGCACTCTAGGTTAGCCCAATAAAGAAGTAGAGAAAATAAAGTAAAAATAGAAAAAAACAAATGAAAATAAAGTATACTCAAGATTTATACTCGGCTTACACTTATATAAGTGTAAAATTTTTACACGGGAATAGTAGTAATAGTAGGCAAGGCAAGACTCTCTCCCTCCTCCGCCAGCCACTGCTGACAGAAAATAGTTGTAAAAGAAGATTTATAGGAAAGTAGGAAAAAATATAATGAAGAGAGCAGCTTCAGAGTTCATTCACACCATACGTACATTTATCTCGTGTATTCAATTATATGTTAGAGGACAGTGGGAAATAAAGGATAGCTTGAAACACTAAACTACTGAAATTAATCTACACCATGCATTTTTTTAAAGATTTTTTTTATTCATTATACACAAATCATCATTATTTCATTGTTGCATCATTTCTCCGTTGAGTGCCAAAGCCCTTGTTTCGAGAGACTTGCTTTTAAAAATTTACTATTTACATTACCATCTTTCGCACTGGAATTACTTTGATAAAGGAAATGTTAAGAAAATGATCGGAGTGTCATGGTCGGGCATTTGGGTATATTTCCTATGCGCACATTTAGGCCTACCATTAGGTCAGACCTTCCTTGAACCTCATTTTTATGATTACTTCCCATTCAATTCCTTCCCTGTTCTAAACATGAGAAAAAGAGTTTTTGATTTGGGAGAAGTTGAAAAGAGATCGTGACGAAATTGCGGGCTCCGGGTTTGGGAGTATCTTCGAAAGGAAAGTCTAAGTTGAATTGAGAAATTCTACATTGAGAATGAGAATGGATCAATTTGGGAATGTCCTCCTTTAAAATTCCCACTTTCAGATTGCTCATTCTTGGACAAAGACTGAAATAGAAATTACATTGAGTGAAAAATAACTAATTTTTATCGCAAATTGTGCTGTTTTATAGAATTTTTATAAACTTTTATCTACAAGGTGAGCGAAAAGTCCCTGTGCACCTGCCCACTTCCAACACAGTGCAGGTACAGGTTCACTACACTTCTTGCAGGTGCACAGGGACTTTTCGCTCACCCTGTATAAGCAGTAGTCAGAGTGCGTTTCGATGCAACAGGAAAAGATTTTCAGACCTCCAGAATACGTGAATAAACATTATTACCTGATTTAGAACGTAGAGAGAAGTGCAAATAATATCGTGTAAGATGACTGGCAAAAAATTCTTGAAATTGAAATGAAAGTGATTAATAAAAGTCTAATTATAATAATTGAGCTAATAATTAAAGGTTATCGTTTGAGTTCCTAATTTTTTTTTTCATTTTATACCTGTTTTTAATGGTCTCTTTCCACTCAATGTCATTTCCATTTCATTCTTGGCCCAGGAATGAAAATCTCAAAGGAGGCAATTTTCAAATTGATCCGTTCCCATTCCCGTTGTAAGATTTCCGGCTTTAATTAAATTTAGATTAATTAAATTAAATTATTCATAGAAAGCCTTCGATTGCGTCACAGCCTTCTTTTTACCCCTTCCCAGATCATGGAGATCTTTTCTTAAATTTGGAATTCCAACTTCGAGCATTCCCACTTGAGAACCACGGATAGGAATCGAAATGACACCGAGTTCCGGGTAATCGTTTTTAACTTTACCATTCTTCACTTGATATGAAACAAATGTTCCATCCTGCTGTTTTTTGTCACTTTTATGAACGATGGCTGCATGTAAGGTAGCATTTAACTTACTTTTTCAACTAATCACTGATCAGCAGTTCAAGGTAACGCTTCGTCAGACAGCAGGACCGCCTGGTAGACTTGGGCATAAGATGGTATGGGGAGGGGGGGAACTTAATAATACCTATATAATAATAACACTTTTTTTTAAAGTAGAACCGGGACAGGCGGTGTTCCCTCTAGATGGGGGCCAAGGGCTCTTTTGTCCTTTCCCTTTCGGCGACCCTGCAAATCACTACCATATTTACCACTTTCTTCACTCTTGTTCTCCTTTAGCTGTCATTGATTTGACATTTATTACCACGTTTTACCTTTTCACCTTTTTTGCTTTTGCACCTTTTTAGAATTAGAATTGTGCTTGAGAAACTTGAAATGAGCAGTCCTCGCAATACATCTTCAATAAATTCGTAAGATACATTTTAGAAATTAGTTTTCAAAGTCAAGAGGATAAGAAAAAGTGTTTTAATTACATTTACTTTATGGATATTTTAATTTTACTAAATGTGAATTAACATTTCCAGTGCGTTCATTATCTTTAAATTATATATATATATATATATATATATATATATGGCCCCTATATATAACTTAGGGTGGTCCAAAAAAAATGAAGATGAAAATATATTTCTCATGACATTTGCCCATATTTCACACCACTATTGATGTTAAAAATAAAAAACTAGATCGATTCGTACATATTTAGAGGTGGCGCAACTCGAAGCCTTAGTGGTATTATACAGTTTGGGGGTGTCAAATTTCTTCAAACTTGCGCCACCATTAAATATTAGTGGATTTAGCTCAAAATCCCGTCTGAGGTCATTTTTCATATAAAAAATGGGAAAGTGCTCCAGGAGCTCTTATTTTTGCATTTTAATGTTTTACCCTATATGTGTGGCTCACCCTATATATACTGTACATATGCGCCTCAGTGGTGTAGTGCTTAGCATCGCTGACTACGAATCCATCTGCCCCGGATCGAGACCCGATGACATCAAGCGGCGCGCAGCAAAACCCAGCTGTTCATCCTTCTACACAATAAAAAATTGGTTGGTAGCTAAATGAGCACCCTGGGTAGCGACTGACTCATGGCTCCTTTGAATAGATATCTAATTCTTTTTGATAACTTTTCTGACTATTTTTGATGGGTGGAGGCACAACCTCATCGAAATAACTTCGTAAATTAACCCTCGGCTTCTTTTTCAAATATTCTTGATCTTCTCGTGAAACAAAATCAGTTGCTTCATCGCCATAGGTTATATTACGTGCAGGACTAGCGTTAGGTGATGCAGATATAATGATTATCTTATTTTTTACAAACTCAGGTACTGTTATGCAAGCAAATTTGAAACGAGAATCTAAAACGTGGGAAATCATGCGAGTAATGTCTGCCTTTCACTTCCTGAAACGATTCTGTAAATTTTCTATTAAATCTTTTTTCATGGTATGAACACCTGCATCATCAGTTATGTTAGGCAAAATACCTCGAGGCCTGTTACATCGGGAGACACTATGTGAAGACAAGAAGAATCAGAGGAAAAGTCATTCGTTAATTTTTCACATCGACTAAGACGCTTTACAACGCACTGAATTAGAGTGCACTGATGATTGAAGGTTGCTACAATATGTCATACTCAGCCTTGTCATAGTCCGAGGCGTATGCAACAACCGCAGTTTTTGTGAAGAAGTCGTTGTAGCATATAGAATGTTGAGTTCCATTGGGTGATAACGTCTCTTATAAGTTTGTTTTCGGGCAAACTATGTTGCTTCTGGAATTCCTTAAGTCTGTCAAAGGCTGGAGATGAATAATTAAAATGCAACAGACTTCTGGCTAAGAAGGACTTCATCAACTGCAAGTGCTAAAGTATGATTCGCACAAGCAACAGGAGTAATTTTGAGAACGCTAACAGCTTTAGTAATATTACAGCCATTGTCGTGCACAACTGCATGCACAGTGACTGCACACGATCGCTCTTTATTGACCATTCTTTACATATAGAAGTCAATGCAATTGCAAATTTTTCATGAGTATGGGAATCTGGCAGATTTTTTATGGCTAAAACATGCTGCTTTTGCTCACATTTACTATTAATTCTATGTGCTGTCAAACTGATAAAGGCTTCAGTTTTTTTATGGTGACGCCTCATAACCCAAATAAAACTAATATTCGGAATTCGGTATTCGGACGAATAGTTTTGCACCCAAATATTCGGTATTTGGTGAATTTTAGTATTCGGTACATCCCTAATATTCGTGTATATATAATGTTACACACAGACCATGCATGGAACAAGGAACTCTTCTGGGAAAATTAAATCCACAGTCTGAATAAATAATGGTAAATGACAAATACTAAAGTTTTTCTTTTTCGTGATGGAAGCCCAACGTGAGCAATGGGTCATGACCGGGTCATGATTTAATTTTCCCAGAAGAGTTCCTTGTTCCATGCGCAGTCTGTGTAACATAAAAGTTTCTCAGGTGACCATTCTGAGTGGGTGAGCCACATATTTGTGGGTGAGCCATATTTGTGGATGAGCCACACAAATATGGTAAAAAATCAAAATGCACAAATAAGAGCTCCTGATGCATTTTCTCATTCTATATATGGAAAAAGACCTCAGACGGGATTTTGAGCTAAATCCTTTAATATTTAAGGGTGGTGCAAGTTTGAAGAAATTTCCCACCTCAAACTTTATAATGATATTAAGGCTTCGAGTTGCACCACCTCTAAATATACACGAATCGATCCGGTTTTTTATTTCCAACATCATTACTGGTTGTGGAATATGAGCAAACATCATGAGAAATATATTTTTAATTTTAATTTTTTGGACCACCCTAATATATATATATATATATATATATATATATAATATATATATTATATATATATATATATATATATATATACAGGGTGTCCCGTAAGTCTGGACCCATAGGGATTTATAATATATTTTTTTATTATGTTATTATTATTATTTTATTATTATTATTTTTTTATTATTTTTTATTATGATTTTTATTTGTGGGGCCACTTGAAAGCCAAAGTGTACGAGGTCAAACTTCAGAACATTTTCCACCTTAAAGCACGCATTGTGGAGGGTGTCAAGAAATTTCTGCGACTGTGATTCAGAAAGTGCTGTCGCAGTGGAGATTGCGTCTTCAACTATGTGTGCGACACAACGGCGGACACTTTGAACAGATTATGTAATAAATTTTTGGACTATTTTGTAATTTTATTATTTTTCCCTATGGGTCCAGACTTACGGGACACCCTGTATATATATATTCCAACTTTCTAAATATACTTATGCAGATGTATCTACAAATTTGGTCGATCTTATTGCTTTATACAATCAATCACTCGTAGGACGTTCTCCAACTTGTTATAATTCAGGTTTGTTGTGTAACAGATGGTATAAACCAGAATTTAAATTTGTTGTCGTTTATTCTTTATACGAATGCCTGACATGTCATTCAGGGGACAATAAACTTGAAGAAAGATAAGTTTAAAAATCCGTCCAAATGAATGCTTAAAATGAGTATTTAAAAATTTTGTATCACGTGATACGAATGAGGTATTGAATATAAAAGATAGAAGAAACAAAGAACAGGATGATGACACCATAATCTGTTCTAATGATCTAAACTTAGTTCTACAACACGTAACTTTCGTATTTAAAGATTATAAGCAATGACAAATCGCTTTAAAAAGCAAATAAAAGGAGGAGTTACCTGAGCAAATACTAAAAAGGAATTTCAAACTTGAGATTTAATAGCCACCTATGTTGACCCAGTGAAGGAATAAATCCTGTACGCCTACATCGAACCCCAAGACCCGAATTAAGGCACGGTGCCAACATACCACGCAAAAGTGTATTTTAATGGAAGTAAATCTTATGCCATTCTCTATTGCCTTTAAAAGAAATGAATGGCTGAGAGAGGTCGAAAGGTTATTTTTAATATTTTATTTATTAATATTTATATAATATAATGTACTGTATAATTTTATTAAGAGTGCAACATCAATTTTGTTTAGTAAAAAACCTTTTCAAAAAGTCACTGTAAATATTTTTCTGATTTGCTTTGAGGAATATTATTATCAAATAAATAATATATATATAATATATAATATATATAATAATGCGCCTCGGTGGTGTAGTGGTTAGCGTCGCTGACTACGAATCCAGCGGCCCCGAGATTGAGACTCAGTGACGGCAGTCGGCGCGCAGCAAAACCCAGCTGTTCATCCTTCCACACAATAAAGAGTGGTTGGTAGATAAATGGGTACCCTGGGTAGCTTAGTGGTTAAGACGCTGGGCTGCTTCTGGGGCGTGGTTCGGATTCATCATGAATTTTCATCATGAAAAGTCGTGCGGATTCACGCATGATATTCCATATACAGTATATAATATATATATATATATATATATATATATATATATATATATGATACACACAGACCGTGCATGGAACAAGGAACTCTTGCGGGAAAATTAAATCCATTATAGTCCGAATAAGTAATGATAAATGACAAACACTATAGTTTTTTCTTTTTCATGATGTTAGCCCGACGTGGGCAACGGGTCACTCGCAAAGAGGCCCCAAAAATATAGCTTCCCTCACCAGCTATCTGCAAAGCAGGTAGGATCCAGCTTTGGGACAGGATCTAGGGTTACAGCTACACCTAGCCTACTATATCCAGAACCTTAATATATATATATATATTATATATATATATAAAGCTATTTTTAAATTACATATAGTAAATTTGAAATTAGTACACTGGAATAATTAACACTAATACAATGGAATAATTAACACTACGAACCTTTCAATGCTGGTTCCGAGGCACGAGTAATTTAAAACAAACAAAACAGGAAACAAGCTATGGGTTGGGCGGTTGGAGTTATAAGTTAGGGGAGGAAAATAATTTCCATAAAACCTATTCAGTAAAAGCAAATTTTAAAAAGACTAAAAGAAGAGGGTTAAATTCAAAGTTATAAAAATTTACATATAAAATTAACCAGAAATTTAAAAAGCTATTTTAAATTACATATAGTAAATTTGAAATTAGTACACTGGAATAATTAACACTAATACAATGGAATAATTAACACTACGAACCTTTCAATGCTGGTTCCGAGGCACGAGTAATTTAAAACAAAACAAAACAGGAAACAAGCTATGGGTTGGGCGGTTGGAGTTATAAGTTAGGGGAGGAAAATAATTTTCATAAAACCTATTCAGTAAAAGCAAATTTTAAAAAGACTAAAAGAAGAGGGTTAAATTCAAAGTTATAAAAATTTACATATAAAATTAACCAGAAATTTAAAAAGCTATTTTTAAATTACATATAGTAAATTTGAAATTAGTACACTGGAATAATTAACACTAATACAATGGAATAATTAACACTACGAACCTTTCAATGCTGGTTCCGAGGCACGAGTAATTTAAAACAAAACAAAACAGGAAACAAGCTATGGGTTGGGCGGTTGGAGTTATAAGTTAGGGGAGGAAAATAATTTCCATAAAACCTATTCAGTAAAAGCAAATTTTAAAAAGACTAAAAGAAGAGGGTTAAATTCAAAGTTATAAAAATTTACATATAAAATTAATATACTGTATATAGACGCATTTAAACTTTGTGACTATTGTGTACGAAGGGCACAGAGCGTAAATACACGCATTGAAAATAACTACATTTTGAGTGTACGAGGAGGGAGGGGGGGGGGGGTATTTGGCTACACCAAGTTGTCTGTGATGAGGGGGAGGATTAAACTATCCATTCGTAGAACAATCATAAAATCGCCAATGTGGTGAGTTCACCCTCGTACTCACGACGCCTCATATATATATATATTAGACCCTCGTGTGTATATATATAATTAACTGAAACAGTAGATACTGAAGGGTATCAGAAGTGCTGTAAACAATCTATGGGTAAAAGTAATATTCCTGTACGCGATTTCAGAGGACCTTTTTTTTCGTTTTTCGTTCTACTGTAGAAGGCAACCATTTCAGTACGATAAAAACTCACTTCATTCAAGGGTATGTGAAAGATCTGTTAAAAAAAAAAAAAGTCGAGTATTAAAAATGGCTTGTACGCAGAACCTGTCTTCAAACTGCGTAAGCCGAATTCTTCCAATCAATAGACGCAGTTATGAATTTATTTTTATTCTATTTGCCTGTATGCGTCATACTTTTGCAGGACAATACGGAACAATGCATGCACAGTTGTTCAAAATTCAAGTGATCCCGTTTCTTGGTATCAAATATCAGAGTAAGAAAAATAGAGTAAAAAAATATATATATATATATATAGTTTTTTTTTTTTTTTTTTTCAGATAAACTTGCAGTTAAAAAAGACAAAAAAAAATATGTTAAAATATAAAAATGGCCTTTTTTACTTTATTGTATATTTTAACTAACATTTTGTTCTATCTTTTTTTTCGAAATATATTTTTAAACTGAGAATTTACATTTTATTTATTTTTTTCAGTCTTCAATGTAACTTTACCTTCATTCAAAATCTATTTTAAAAAAGACTGAACAACAAAGATAATAAACCCTAAAAAAACGGAAAAAATTCCCCCAAAATTAAAAAAAAATATAATAATTTTGAAATTTTGAAACGAAGTTGACTGTCATTTAGAGACGAAGCCATTCAGTGACAAACAATAATATAATAATAATAATATAATAATAAAAAAGGCTTTGTAATTCTGATAATAATATACGAGGCTCCAATAAACCTTAGCTCCCCTGCCCATGGCCTAAACCATTAGAGGTACAGTAAAACTAAACATACCTTACAAAAGAGAATTTAATCCTGCATTTAATGAGAAAAAATTAAAACTTGGTGTTTTCGCCATTGGCTTCCAAGACACCCTGAATTCGCTTTGGGTAGCTTGCCAAAAGTGACGTGAATAGATCTTGATCGTTACGCAAATTTGCTAAAACAGTTTCAATGTGTTTCGTCAATGTATCCTTTGAAAATCGATTTGCTGCAGGTTCTTGAAACAAGAGACATTCAACCTTGTCCTTTATAACTGATCCAATGTGTTCACAGACGTTCAGGTCAGGAGAATTTCCTGGTCATTCTTCATTTCCAAAGAAATCGATCTCATGGTTCCGCAACAACTGTTGAGTGGCTAATGCCTTAAAGCAGGGGGCCTTATCGTGCAGAAGTGTGACCTGATCGACATCCATAACATTGTTTGGGTTTCTTAGAAAAGGAATGACATGCTGGGATAGAATAATATCACGAAAATACTGTCCATCCCAACTCTGACCATTTGGCTTCAGCACCCACATGAGCTTCTTTGCAGTGAACAAAACAAACACACCAACACAGTCTGGACTTTTTAATAATTCGCGATAATGTTCATTGTCATCGATTTCATCTGGTGTTGTGGCCCACACTCGATCATTTTGGTAGTTAGGCCGACGTGTTACGTAAACAAAAAATTCATCAGAGACAGCTAAATGCATGAAATCATCCACATCCCAATCTTCAAGATAATGGGCAAACCACATTCTGTCATCGATGTTAAGTTGAGTTTTTCTTGGCTTTGGAAGTTCATGCCAAGGCTTTAAACCTTGCCTATGACGGTACAGTCGAATGATCTCACCACTAACGATCTTTCCTCTCAACACTTCGATCTCTCTAGAAAGTTTAGCACAGCTGTTTTTCCGCTTACACGTACCGCTTTCAATGATGTCCTTTGTTTCCTGAGAGAATGGCAAATTTGGCCGCCCAGATTTGGTTGTATCCATTTCACATTCATCCAAAGTTTTATTCCAATTTCTTTTGACGAAGTCCTCACTTCTTCGCAACTTTTTGGCAACCCATGAAGGTGTTATAAAGGTGGCTCCAGCATCACGAGCTTCCTGAAATGTTATTGTTCGTATGCGATCTATCACACGTTGCCTCTCCGAATCACCAATTAATTGAGAAGCCATTATATTATCACTTTATCAGCTAGAGTAATTTTAATACCTGCAATAAATAAAGAATTTTATATATTTTTATAATCACTAAACACTATTTCGATATAAGTAAACATGTAAGCTGCAAATAGGGGGACTAAGGTTTTTTGGAACCCCTTATGTTAATTTTATATATTTAATTTCTACTGAATATAATTTAAAAAATAAAGGAGAATAAATAACAAGAATTGATTAAAAAAACATAAACTTTTGTATTTAATATTTATTAAAAATTTGATTGTATTTTCGGATTTTCAAATCCAAAATCTACATATTTAATAGTCAATGAGATTATTCTATTTCTGCAGTTCTTCATATTTCTCAAAACATATCAACTTCAATTTTATATACATATATATATATATATATACACCTTTGGGTAAACCTTTGGTTAGCTTCCGCCCGAATTGTTCATTCTGACGAAGGTCAAGCTTTTCACTCCACCTTAGACCTACAGTTTAACGTGGAATCCGAACCACGCCCCATCAGCAGCCCAGCGTCTTAACCACTAGGCCACTTAGGGTACCCATTTATCTACCAACCACGTTCTTTATTGTGTGAAAGGATGAACAGCTGGGTTTTGCTGCGCACAGGCTGCCGTCGGGTCTCGAACCCGGGGCCGATGGATTCGTAGTCAGCGACGCTAACCACTGCACCACCGAGGCACCTAACTGAGCACCTGAGGCGCCTATATATATATATATATAATATATATATATATATATAATATATATTATATTAGGGTAGTCCAAAATATTATAGTAAAAAAAACTATGTTGGTCGAATCGTTTCTCCACATGCCTTGTTTTTGTCCACTAGGGTCGGCTTACTTGTGTGTGGAATTTGAGCTTGATTGGTGGATATTTAGGGGTTGCCCCATACTAAACATTTCGTTTTTTCTTTTTAGAAGTGATTATGACGTCGTCTAGTAGGAGATCTGCGCCTGAAAACTGGCTCCTTGGGAGGCCGAACTCTCAGTTATCGACAGCAAGACTACCCCGTGTACTGGACGTGCTTCGACTGGCCCAGTACAACCACCTGGACGAAGGACGAACCCTGCCCACGAGTTACAAGTTGGCCTGTGAAGCAGTTGTCGCTGTATGGCAGCGTGCTAGAATTCCTTCCCAACGGATAGATTCGTGTGTCCGGAAACTGTCAAAAGAATGAACGAGGAAGTGTTCAAAGGTGATCTGGAAGAGCTGTTTGATATATCTACAAAAGATGCAATGTCGGTAATCAAGAACGAGGAAGACCGGGAATTCCTTCGGAAGCAAAGAGAAGACGTCTTTTCCTGTAGCATGAGTGGGGCTGACCAAAAGACGCCTGCAAAAGAAAGCAGAAAGAGACAACGAGAAGAAAAAGAAAGGATGGCAAAAGCGAGATACGAAGGAAGGGAAACCAAATCTAGGACGGGGGCAACAGCAAAACTTTCTTCCACATCATCTTCTCGGGAATCTGAAAGCTGCTGCTTCCCCAACGCCAAAGAGACTTAAGAATATCTTCAACTCGCCCGAAGTCGTCGGCGCCTTGGATCGCGTCAATCTTCCAGATCGCGGAGCTGTGTTTGTGGCTGGAGCCGTTGCTGAGTCGCTTGGACATAATCTTTCAGAGCAACGGCAGCAGCAGAAGACCAGGAATCGTCTTTGGAGGGACCTCTTCTTTTACACTGGGATGGCAAACTATTGCCAGATATCGACGGATCCAAGGCAAGCGTTGATAGAATTGCTGTCCTTGTCACTGGAAACGGCCACGAGAAGCTTTTGGGAATTCCGAAGATGGACAAAGGTACTGTGGAGTCTCAGGCGAATGCTTGTGTTGAAGCAATTGAGAAATGGAATCACGGGTCTCAAATCAAAGGACTCGTATTTGATACGACAGCCAGCAACACAGGGCTTCACAAAGGAGCTTGCATCAGAATCGAAGAAGAACTAGGAACCGAACTGGTCTGGATTGCTTGCTGTCACGATGTCATGGAAACCATGCTGTCCGACGTCTTCGCCTGTATCTTCGGTCCAGCTGGAGGTCCAGAATCCGGACTCTTCAAGCGATTTCAGAAACAATGGCCATTGATAAATCAAGATGCGTGTGTTGCAGCAATCGACGAACTCTTCCAGGATCCGGTATTGAGCAGATTGCGGAAAGAGATGCTGGATTATTTGCCACATGCACTCGAAGCGCAGCAACCAAGGGACGATTATCAAGAATTCTTGCGCTTATCTCTCTTGTTCCTTGGCGGAGGAAGTGTGAACGAGTCATTTCGAGCCCGGCCTAACACACCACGCTCGTTGGATGGGGAAAGGAATTTATGTGTTGAAGATATTCCTTTTCCAAGCTCAATTCAAGCTGACACCACGAGAAGCCAGGAACATAACCGACTTCGCTCTGTTTGTGAGTCTCGTTTACATCAGACAATAGAACAAAGCGTCCCTTGGAATTCGAGCCCCCTACAACGACATCGAACTTCTGTCTCTGCTCAAGACTTACGCAAATCAGACTGTGGCCAGTAAAGCGTCCGCGGCCTTTTCCAGGCATCTTTGGTTTCTCTCCGAGCACCTGGTTGCCCTAGCCTTTTTCGACGAACGAGTGACCACGGCGACAAAGGAAAGGATGCTCCGGAACCTACAGCGTCCGCGGTTACCCGGTCCTCCTCGACGTCTAGAGATCAAGGATAAAGTGGAAGACATGAAGTTGGAGGACCTTGTGACTAAAAGGACCAGTTCCTTCTTCGATGTTTGATGGAAGGAGAAAAAGCGAAATCTCAATCCTTTCTGGAGAAACCCCCGGACAGTGGACGGACGATCCTTTTTTCAACGAACTTCGGGATCGGTCCTCTCGGATGGAAGTAGTAAACGAGACGGCGGAACGGGGTATCAGCCTAATCCAAAATTACAACAACACGCTGACGAAGGACGAAGAGCAGAAACAGTTCCTTCTTCTTCTTCGACTGGTGGCAAACCACCGAAAGAAGTTCCCCACTCCATCAAAGGCGGCTCTAATGTCATAGTTTTTCAAGTGCATAACTGTTTTCTGCTGCGTGAGACCCCTGATTTATGGATTCCACATGGGGCGACCCCTAAATATTGTTTCTTGGGGGAAATATTTTGTGATTTTCAGTTATGTATAAAGGAATAAAAATACCCTTGTGGAGAAAGGAAATTTCTTTTGTTTTTTTGGACCACCCTAAATTATATATATATATATATATATATATATATATATATATATATATATATATATATATATATATATATATATACATACACACACACACAGATGGTTGACAAAAGTAAATAGACACCTTCGGTTTCCCCATAGATTTTATTTCACAATAGAAAAAATAAATAAAAGCAGTTTTATTGAATCATATATTATGAATGGTGTTGCTTTCACCTTTGCATTACGTAAACTGACACACGTCCTGGCATTCCATTGATGAGCTTTGTTATTTGTTCTGAAGGACGATCATCTTGATGTCTATTTACTTATTTACTTTTGTTAACTCTCTGTATAGCACTGCAATATACAGTATATATATATATATATATATATATACATTTCAACTGCAAACAACACACAGTATAATTAACGTAAAGAACTACGCTTGTATAGAAGAACATTCCGCGCAAGATGAGGAGGGAGAACGAACAAATGAAAAAATGAGGCAACCACCCGGGAATCGAACCCAGGATCTTCCGATTGCCGGTCAGACATGATAACCACTACACCATGGGCCTCACTCGATCAGAAGTCGTAATTCTCCTACATACGCGCAGAAACCAATGCCCCGAGGGGGCACCTCTCGCATGCCGCACATATATACATTTCAACTGCAAACAACACAGTATAATTAACGTAAAGAACGACGCTTGTATAGAAGAACATTCCGCGCAAGATGAGGAGGGAGAACGAACAAATGAAAAAAATGAGGCAACCACCCGGGAATCGAAGTGAGGCCCATGGTGTAGTGGTTATCATGTCTGACCGGCAATCGGAAGATCCCGGGTTCGATTCCCGGGTGGTTGCCTCATTTTTTAATTTGTTCGTTCTCCCTCCTCATCTTGCGCGGCATGTTCTTCTATACAAGCGTCGTTCTTTACGTTATATATATATATATATTATATATATATATATATATATATTCGGCAAATATTTTTATTTATTTTAGGATATTCTCTATTATGTATAACGGGTTTTGGTTGTCAAGCAAAATTAAAATTTATCCTTTTCCAAATCAATTATTAAAATATTTACAATTTTTCCCCTTTCCTTGAATATATATATATATATATATTATATATATAATATATATATATATATATACACAGAATAAAGACGATATTGTATCTTGCAAGCTAATTTAAAACCCAGATTGAATATGAAATGTCAAAAATAATGATATTTCGTTATGGAGTTACAGGAGAGTATAAATAAAGTATAAAGCTTCCTAAATTAATACAGATCCTTGTTACAGAATTAAATGAAGAACTTAAAAATAATAATGGAACAACTGATTTGACGTGCAAATCCTGTTTGCGTGCGTTTAGGTCGTAAGCAGAACGTGCCTAGCGTCAACAAATTTTGTACATTGTTCAAAATACTTCATGCACTTAGTGCTCAGGATCTATATATATATTAGGGTGCTTTTAAAAACTGAAAGTGTGAATTTCGGGTCACGGAACCCCGCAAATGATGAGGTTCCGGGAGCAAATAAAGCACATGATTTTTTTGGAAAATCATCAAATATTTAGAGGTTGCCCAAAGACCCCAAAGTTTTACCCATATGCTCATTTATTTATGCGCCCTTTTTAAGTCACTTCTAGTGTTTATTAACCCATTGATACACAGCTGCTCGTGTTCTCATCCCCTTTGGCATGCAAATGGGTCAGGACATAAGTGAGATGTGCCTCAGTCCAAGTGCTATTCGGGCCAGCAGATCCAGGTACAGATCAGCCCACGTAGCAGAGGTGAGAGCTTCTACAAGCCTGAATGCCCTCTGTTCTTCACTGGGATGGAAAACTTATGCAGACTTAATGGGAAGAGACAAAATCGACCGTTTAGCCATCTAGTTACCGGGGATGGGATGAGCAAGATTCTAGCCATCCCCAAACTCCCAGACTCCAAGGCAGAAAGGACAGCAATCGTCATCATCGAAATCATCGAAAACTGGGATCTTGGCCAGAAGATCAAAGCTCTTTGCTTTGACACGACAGCCACCAACACCGGCATCCATGGAGGAGTGTGTGTGCGAGTAGAGCAGGCTCTCGGGCGTGAAATGATCTACTTTGCGTGTCGACATCACGTGCTGGAACTGCTGTTTGAAGCAGTATTTTCTTTCCTTGTTGGAGACCTTTCCAAAGGACCTGAGATTACGATTTTCCAGAGCTTCCGTAATGTTTGGCCGCAACTGAAATTGAATGAATACTCCACTGCCGCGGACGAAGAGGACACGGCTGCAGTGATCAGTCCCTGGGCCGAGAAGATGATTCATGAAGCAAATGACCTTCTGAAAGTGAAGCATCCCAGAGATGACTACAAAGAGCTTCTTGAACTTGTAGTCATTTTCTTGGGAGGAGTACCTCACGGACGTCGGAGTCTTGTGTTCATGGCTCCAGGGGCTTTGCACCGAGCACGGTGGATGGCGCGTGGAATTTACTCTTTCAAGATTTGGATGTTCAGATACCAGTTCACGATGCACATGAACCAATGACCTTCAACATCTCGTGGAGCAAGTAGCAGTGACCGCCTGATTTCTGGGTTGCGGGACTTCTGTCTCTTCGTTGCTCAAGATTACGTCCTTCCGTGGTTTTCAGCAAGAGAAGCAGCAAGCGCTCCACGAAGCGACTTAGCCCCTTCAAAAGTTGCAAAACACCAACGCCGCTGGGTACAAGAGTTTTAATCGGCATCTCTGGTACCTCAATGAGGTAAACGTGGGCCTTGCACTATTCGATCCTGCAGTCGATGATGATGAGAAGCGGAAAATGGTAGAGAATATGAATTCCGTTGAAGGGTCAGAAGCTCCCCCCCGACGAGTCTGGATTCCAGATCCAAGAGGAAAGACCCTGGCAGACTTTTGCTCTTCCAATACGTACAATCTGTTCACCCTTCTAGATCTTCCGGTCGATTTCCTGCAAGAGGATCCATCAAACTGGGAAAACAACACCAGCTTTGGTTCAGCAAAGATCAGGGTGGATTCCTTAAATGTAGTGAATGATGCAGCAGAGTGAGACATAGCATTGATTCAAGAATTCACGAAGGCTGGAAGGACTCGGAACGAAGAGCAGATGCAGTTCATGATTCAAATCGTCGAAGAACATCGTAAAGTCTTGCCGACAGCCTCCAAAGCCACTTTGATGAAAAAATGAACGCCAACACTCGAGGTGTCGTGTACTTTAATCGTTAATTATGAATTTAGTGAATATACTCACACGATATATTTGTTCTGAATACTTATTGGAGATGTATATTGGAGATGCAATTTATCATTTAAACTGAGAATTAAAATTTCCATTGCCCTATAAATTGAAAATACCTATCAGCTGTGGGCAACCTCTAAATGTTGTTGGATTACAAAGAAATTTTGCCTGTTCTGTTTTCTCATGTATCCTCACAAAATAAAGGGTTCCGCTCCCTTGCATTTTCATTTCGCATTTTTCACCATATACCATAAACACACCCTAATATATATATATATATATATATATATATATATATATACACCCGTGATTATGCTACTGGGCAATGAAAACGACGGTTACGAGTAAAAGTGAAAGGCCAATAGCTCAAATTTGTGGTCCGACAAATGTAACACCTACAGTAAATGCATTGTGAATTTTTGTCATCCACCCAAACGAGAAACAGATCATCATGCAAACAGGATAATCATCAACGTAAGACTGAACATAAAGAGGGCTTGCTTGCCCCTCAGGTTATTTTGTCATAAGGAACACCTGAACGCTGTTTGCATGAACTGAGTCTAATGGGACACTTGTGGCTTGACAAAACCTCTGATCACAACTGCTGATGTATTAGGTAAACATGGACATTGGACACGTTAGATGACATGTTGTATATTTGGCATGTTCTGTTTTCAGACGAGTCTCGCTTTAATCATTCCATGATGAACGATCGCGAATGGACTCTACAGTATTTCAAGAATTCTTGGCTCAGTTGGTTGGTTGGTTGTAGAATGGATTTGGATGCGAAGGCCTAGGTTCGATTCCCACCGCAGCCCCGGCTGGAATTAAGTGTGGAAACAGAGGTTTCGGATATGAAATGTTATCTATTTGCAATTTAAAGAGAAAAATATTTTGTTGAAACTCAAACAAAAATAAATATTTCAACAAAATTTTTTTGTTCTATTTTTAGACACCCAAATTTTGTTTCGTTTCACAAATGAATTTTGTTGATAATATTCATAATTTGTTGCAGTAAACAAATATTTATTTGACTGAGCAAAACCTGCGTATGTTTGTTTTAAATAACAATTTGTTTAAATTTAACATAAATTATTTTAATTTTCGAATTACCAAAATGTCAGCTTTACTTTTCTATTTTTTTTTATCAGATTTCTTCGCTTAACTACGAAACATCCACTGATGTACATTACATACGAGGTGGGAGAAAAGTCTTTAAGGATTATAGACATACAAATAAATAATCTGTTATGTTACTTTTCAAAACAACTATACAAGGACAGGAATGACCCTAGGCTACCAGGAAGTCTCTAGGCCCTAAACCCAGTCACCACCAAGTCAGTTAGGATGGAATACAACAATGAAGAAAAAGTGTATCTTGTATCATGGGCTATTTCTTATAATAACTGTGAAGAAAGTTTGCGTTTATTTCAACAAAAATATAATAAATCACCACCAAATGCAATCACTCTTTGATACTGGAAGCTCAAACTTTTGGAAACAGGGAAGCCTGGTAAAAGATCGTCCAAGAAGTGGAAGGCCAGTAACAGCGACAGAAGACAACAAAAAAGAAAATGTCCTCGCCACTCTTCAAGTCGATCCAACAACTTCAACGAGAAAAGTCGCACAGGAATTGGGTATTTCCAAATTTTCAGTAGCAAAAATATTGAAATTACAAGGGTACCACAATTACAAACCCATTCACTCTCAACTCATATACGACAATGATTCTGGGAGACGGCTGCAGTTTGCTGAAACAATGAGACAAAAGTTCAGCAGTGATTCCGATTTTATTCGAAAGTTCAAATTTTCAGATGAATGTGTCTTCGGTTTAACGAGTAAAGAAAACAAACACAACGTTCACTACTGGACGAAAAAATTCCCAAAATACGATTGGGTAAACCCGTTAAAACGGTTACACTAACAGTTTGGGCGTGCATTGGTTATTGAGAACTCATTTCCTTTGACATATCGATGGAAAACGCTATTGCCAAGTATTGAGAGACAAAGTTTTGCCACAGTTTACTAATGGCGTTGGCAGGAATTGGCTTTATGAACATGATGGAGCGCCGCCACATTACTTTGCAGCTGCCTGTGAGATTCTGGATACGAACCTTGAAGGAAGATGGCTTGGGCTGCAAAGTCCCATCGAGTGGTCAGCCAGATCACCTGATTTAACCCCCGTGTGATTTCTGGCTTTGAGTTTATTTGCGTGACAAACTCTACACTCCTGGTTTCATCTATCCAAATGTAAATGCCCCTGGATGCAGAACAGATGAACGACTGAAAAGGAAATCACTCGATATGTTCGGAATAACAATGAAGAGTTTCACAGAAAGAATCCACAAATGTATCATTGGGGATGGACAATTCTTTGAAGATTAAATTACAATTTAACAAATTATTTGTATGATTAAAATTCTTAGAAACTTTTTGTTTAATTTGTTTCATCAGTTGAACACTTATCTGTATAATGTTATTAACCAAATACTGTAGTTGTATATATAAAATCCTTAAAGGCTTTTCTCCCACCCTGTATACTGTAAACCCCCCCCCCCCCCCATTAAAATACTCTATTTCAATGGGGTCGAACCACTTTCCCTGAGATTCTTCGTATAACGTACACCATCCCGGCTGACGAGCTCATTTACCAAATTAAGTATTTATAGTTTTAACCATTACTTTATTTGATTCAAACAAAATGCGGTCAAATAAACGTGTTTTGTTGATTTTACTAGATATTTTTTTCTGTGTACAGCTCAGCACAACAGTTTTAGATTAATGGTCCGAGTAGCGATTTGGGATGTTTGAAAGACTGATATTTTTAACTTTGTTAAATACTCATTGTTAAGAATGTGTTTTGCAGTTACATACAAACTTGTGTCAAGATGATTGTACAGAATGTCATACCTTCAAAACTGGCACATAGTGGAAAAGTCAAGAAAGGTTCTCTCCTGGACACTTACCGACCTTGACATGACCCCTACTAAACACTTCTGAGAACTGGCTTCTTAACCTCTTAATCTGGCTTGAGCACTGTGCTAGTCTGTGGCCCTTCTGATTGATTAATTATCACTAACCCTGTGAAAGGTTCGAGGAAAACTAAATCGATATTTTTTTATTGTTTTTCCTTATTTATTCTGCATCTTAAGAGCAAGTGAAGATCCCATAATAAAGTGCACTTCTGTTACAAGGGTATTTATTTGATTCTTGGAAAGCTCTTTATAAAATATTAGTTGGAAAGAATGGAAAAAGTATTTGATTGAGAAATTCGGAACCAGTGAGATTCGAACCCGCGTTGTGTGGTTTCAGGATCAGAGCTTATTACCAATCACACCATTCTGGAAACCCCCAGACCGAATCCATTCAAACGGGGCCAATATTTGCGCTGCTTGACAATTCTCTTTTTCTTCCCTCGACTTTATGAAGTATATAAGTAATTTAAGTGCAATAACTGTATTCTACAAAACATAAAGAAAGGGAAAACATTAAAGTTATTATCATCATATATACACAATAAATGTTATAAATTTTATATATAAAAAATCTAAAATAGAATTAATGAATGATTAAAAGTAGGGATAATATAATCATCAGTAAAGAAGGTCAGAAACTGGCACAGCACTCGGGTCAACTAATACGACCCAGTGCGTTAACTCCCCGATCATTATTACCAGTACTGTTGGGAGTCAAACCCCTGACCTGAGTGTCTTCAGTTCGCTTACAGGAAAAAGGTGTTACCCACTGAGCTATTGGGCTAGAAGTAGGGATACTCTCTAGAATTGAGAAAAGATCATAAAACCAAATTATTCAAATAATCTAACTTACCCTACAATATGTGACTAGGGGTTGGGGAATCTAACATTTTTTTAGGACGAGTGGTTTCTATTGCCATTTTGGCTGCTGAATACGAATCCGACTAGTTCTTGGACTTAAAATGAATTTTTGACCTGGTTCAGTGGTTTTTTTCAAAATGGCGGCCAAAAAGATCGACTTTTTGTTTTAATGATAAAAAAAACCGCTACCCTTCACATGTAATATGTCTTTTCATATGTTTTCATGGTCGCTGAACTCGAAAATGAACAACTGAGAGACATTAGGAGTGTAGTTAAGCAGATAAATGACGTAAAATTTGAAAAAAATGCCCGATCCATATTGAACATAAAGGATGAATGAGGCTTGCCACCTCCAAACCTTCATAACTGATAGAAAAAAATAATTAGTTGATAAATATTTGCTAAATTTTAATCATGGTTATGTTCATTCTTCAATGTTGTTAAGTATCTAGTTCTAGTGTGTCGTAATATTGATGTTTTATTTAAGCTTACTTTAGTGTTTTGGCTTGTTCTGGTGTTTAGCTGCTTTCTCTTTTGTGGTTTCTTGTACTATCAATGTTGCGCTAATTTGCTTTACTAATAATTGTATATATTACTTTAATAATGATATAGTAAATAATATATCAAATACAATATTTTATATAATCTACTTTAATAATGATAATAATATATATGATACATCAAGCATGACTATAATTTGTATTACCTATCATATTTCGGTGTTATATGCCGACTAATGGGGTTTTACTGTATTTGCAGATCCTAAGGTTTAGTGACTGCTGATTGGTAATGATGGCTTGTGAAAGGAAATCACGCAGTGCCGCCGGAAAAGAACGTTTTGGGGAAACCTACACAGAAGTGGACGAATTTAAACCGACTGGAAAGTTGCCACCAGGGACAGTTGTGAATGGTAGGATAAAAGGAGTAAAAGGACAGAAAAAGTCAATGACTCGAGATGATGCCAGCAAGATAGTTGCAAATGAGAGACGATTATGAACATTTTAACAAACTGAGAAAGAATGAACGCTGCCAACAAAAACTTAAAAGTGTCGAATGGTACCAAAAAGCGAGCGGCTTTAATGATCAGCTCACTAAGAACGCTACAACATTAGAACTGACGATGAGGATTACGAAGCAGAACTTGAAGAAGAATTTGGGATCAAAATGACTGATGAGGATAAGACTTTTTATTGGGATAATTGCTTTGGTGTACATAGGCGTACGAGCCGGGAGGGGTGGGGCTGGGGTGGGGCTGAATTCGGCAAACTGGCTCTGCATTCGGGCAAAATGAAAAAAATAATAGCTTGTAAAAGTTGAAGAAATGCTAGCCTTATATGATATTATAAATTCAGGATCAGAAAGTTATAAGATAATTTCATATTTTTATTTATTAGCTGTTATTAAGTACTTATTAAGCTGTTATTAGTACTTATAGGCTATTTTTTATTCCAGGTTTAATCTAGATTTTACTATGGTATTTAGCCCAAATAGGGGCTATAAGACTTTGCTTAAAAATTCAAAAGAATATCTAATCCTTGTCGTGAGTTAATTGCTTGTTAAGCTTATCCTGAATATTGAATTACTTGGTAAGTTGAAATTTTTATAATTAGGTAAGGTACTAATACCTTATTAGCCAAATTAAATAGGTAAAGCCCTAGCCCCTAGGTCTATTCCTTTAAACTTGCTAGTATAATTTCATTTAGGCTAGGTCAAACTTTTATCAAACTCAAGTAAATTAAGTCTAACCTTGTAAATGACATGCTGTATATTATTATTTAGCTAATTAGTGACATGATTAGCTTGATACTAATTACTTGAGATTTCTATTAGGGTATGACACGTATCCTTTGGTAATGTTAGTGCTTCTAATGGCCTGCTGAAGTGAGGGAGAGCCTGTGATAATCCTAATTTCCTAAATATATATATATATATATATATATATATATATATATATATATAATTATATATAATTGCATTAACTATCTAATTTCGGGCATTCTTTGTTGCAACTTAAAAATTCAGGCAAATTTGTATCAGCCCCCTCCCCCCAAAAGATTAGGTGCCGTACGCCTATGTTGGTGCGTATAAGGCCATATGTACAAATGCAGTACCAAAAGATTGGGTTAGACAGAAAAAGAGAAAGAAACTCGTGAAAGATCAGCGGAGAAAAAGCGAAAAGCAACAGAAAGCAACTTGAGAGAGCAAAGGAAGCTAGAGGGATCAAAAATTACTGAAATGTTAGCAACTTCAGTCGATTCTGAAAACGATCCGAGTTTTGAAAAACCAACAACGGCAAAGACAGTTCCTTCTACTGATCGTAAACTTCGCTCATCGAAAGAAGACCTAAGCAAGGAGAAGAGTAAAGAACAACAAGCTGCATTTCGGACACTGAAAATCAGAAATGGCAAAAATAAGTCTGAACGAAAACTTCATGCGGTGTATAGTCCAGTGTCTTGCCGAGACAAGAACTTCTCCTGAAGAGCTTTCGAGAGTGATAGTAAGAGTAGCTAACATGGTTTTTGATCAAGATTGGAAGCTGAATGCAGATGACAATGAGAAAGATTGTGAGGGTGAGATGGGGAGTGAAGACGAAAAATTACAAGTCCATCACCAGTATTCAGACTTGACGTTTGTATTTCCGAGCCGCAGATCAATAATGCAATACTTGGAAGATGCTTCATACTTGAATCTAATCTAGAGTATGTCTCTCAACAAATCCTCAACAAAGAGGATAACGTTGTGAGTGTAGGACTTGACGATACGACCAAGGCTGCCGGCCACCGGCTGTACGACGTGAAGGCTGACCACATCACCATCGCTGGTCCATCTGGCATGAAAAAGTCGCTGACAACTGGATATCTGGAAAACGTCAGCCATTCCGGAGAGAATGGAGCCAGAGCTTACGAATTCAAATTGAGTTGTCTAGCCGTACTAGTAAATTCTACCACTGACGAACTCAAATCTCAAACAGACTTCTGGATGTCTGACCGAGCTAGTGAATGTGGAGTACTTTTACAGCATCTTGGAATCGAATCAAACAAGATCTTGAAGTGCTGCGCCCATATCATTTTAGAAGTAGATCACACTATAGACAAAGTGTTTAAAAACACGGAACAGAAAATCGAAGTACATAATCTACTTCAAGTTACGGCAGGAGAAAAAGTTTCCTGTTCTCCTGGTTCTTCCATTCATACTTTGAGATTCATTGCAATTGCTAAATTGCTCTCATCCAGCCACGCCTCCCATTCGGTATCCCTATATAATGACTATAAATCTTGGATGGCGGATAATGAACTCAAATGTGATGGATTCAAAGGATTCGTGGCAAACCGGTTTGGGAGAATCGCCGAGTTAGCAAAGGAATATTTGGCGAGACGAGACTCCATCCGAGCTTTCTTTGATGCCGTAGTAGATGTCAATAGTAACAAGCTAGTTCTCGCAGTGTCAACTTTCATCCAAAGTAGTCAATGGTTCATGTGTTCCCAAATTTACTCAATGATCGGTGAAGTAATGATTTTCCCTATGATGAAGCTTTTTGGAATTGATAAGAAGGGTGACGAGAAATGTGAAAGAATATGGTCTGGAGTAAAACGTTTCTTTGAAGGTAAGATGGTTGAATTGAATGACTTGATGGCTGTAAGGAAGGAAAAAGCCAGATCTGGTAAAGATAAACTTGAAGCTCTAGTTCTAGAGGAAGTCATTGATACTGTAAATAATCAGCTGTCTTCTATGGACTATTTAACAAGATCAGACAATGACGCTAATCCAGATTTGATGTATACCCCTCTGACAAATTTAGGATGCGAATCAGAATTTTTAAAACTTCACAACCGAATCAGGGCCAGTACTGGTAGTACATTAGGGTGTGTCAATTTTAGTAAAGTCAACAATTCAAAAACTACTAATGCTCAAGTGATGTCATATTATCTAGCAAACTTAGAAATATCTTTAGTGTTGTTTAAAAAAGCCATTTACCTACTTATATTTTACCATAAAGGTTTGAAATATAACCTAAATATGACTGTAGCATCGTATATCAATGTGCCATTGATATATGTGGTCAACTTTGGTTATTTTTGGTGTGCAGTATGGTTTCTAAGTTTCACATAGTCACAAATGCTGGAGTTTTGATTGTGAATGCATGTGTTTTTCCTCCTTTTTGACAATTTTGATTACTTCGTATTGTAAATAGTGTGTAATTCAAATTATTCGAAATGTTATGTGTAACCCAAACTTTTTGTATATTTTGATATGATAGATATATGAAATTCTCATTACTTTGAATAATCAAGTCTTGTACCTATAACAACACAACCTTTTATCTGAGCTTATTGGAAGATATTAAAAATTTCAATTAACTTAATTTTATGTAATCATAATCAGTAGGCCTATTCAAATTTCAATGACATTTCTTTTGTTCACAGGTCCACAGGATGAGTCAGAAAGAAATCAGAACCTGAAGCAAATCAAGTTGTCACCTAAGTCATTTGGTGGGGACTGGGAGGGAAATTCCCCCTGCTGAGCTGCCCACAGCCAGAGATCTGGTGAGGTATGGTTTGTTGAGGAGAGAGATGAGTGAGGAAGACAGGAGGAATTGCCCAGTTAATGACCTGATTAACAACGGCATTGTTCCAGTGCTACTGGTTCAGTGGAGAAAGGCCAACGCTCTATTCACAGGACCTGTAATCAACACTGAGGTCAGGATCAGGGCTAAAGTGAAGGCACTGTAGGATGAGGCAGTGAAGGTGTCCATTAGCAATGTGAAGCTAGAGGTCAAAGATAGGTTCATGATGAAACTGGACAAATTGGTGAACATCCTGACCTGTCACTGTGTGATCAGGAGCTGCAGTGAGCTTGGGTGCAACCCTGTCTGCAACAGTGAGGTTCACATTGACTGCAGCTGCAGGAGTGAGCAGAAGATAGAAGATACCAGTGCAGGAGCTTCCCTTCATTAAAGGTCAGAGAGAAAGAGAAAAGGTGGGAAGTGTGGGGGCACACCAGATGGGTCTAGTTGATCACCCTGAGACCAGGAGACAGGAAGCAGTGCTGCAGAGACAGGAGCAGAGAAGGAAGGCCGAGGAGAAGAGGAGGAGGAAGGCAGAGGAGTCAGCCAAGAAAGAAGAGGAGTTGAGGGAGGAGTCACTACTGGAGATGGAGTTGGAGGAGACTGGAGATATACTGGAGGAGGAGGGGACGAGAGAGGAGGACGACGACTTCATACCAGAGGCTGCGACAACTTCTTCCTTGCCTCTGGCTAAGAAGAAGAAATACAACACTGAAGATATCACCAACATAGCTCTGGCTAGCTTGAGACATCACACTAGGCTGAGAGAGACTGCAGAGATTGCCACTGCTGCCTAGATTGATGCTGGTCTTATCACAGAGTTTGACACAGCACTGGTAATTGACCACAACAAGGTGAGGAGGGCTCAGGAGAGACTGACTAAGGAGCTGGTCAAGAAGTTTGATGAAGAGATTAGGGAAAATGTCATCACCTGTATCTTCTTTGATGAGAAAAGAGATGACACCAAAGTGATGATGGAAGCTGAGGGCAGTGACAGGCAGTTTCCTGGCCTCATTAAGGAAGAACACTACACAGTGTGCAATGAACCAGGTGGGAAATATTTGTGGCATTTTGTATACCAGAGGAAGCTGCAGAGGAGAGAAGCAGAGCCGGATTTAGACGTGTGGAGGCCCCCCTACCTTAGGGGAAGACATAATTGAAGTCATCCATAAGATTCATAATATAATTAACATACATACACTTTCAAAACATCGTGCACTCTTGTGTCTGTCCATTCCACTCATTTCTGCAAAAAATGAAAGCCTCGGGTTACTCGGGTATTCCATTATAGTGAGAGTAGGCCTAAAAGAGTAATAAAAACAAAATAATAATCAGTACACAACAAATAGTAATTGGTAAAAGTTTATGTACTACAGTGGTATTGGATGCGCGTGTTTTTTTTGATCATCTATCGGGGTTTTCTAGTTTCGGGTTTTTCTATTTTGATAATGGCTTGTCAATATGTGGAGGCCCCCAAGATGTGGAGGCCCATGGGCAGCTGGCAACTTTGCCCACTCCTAAATCCGGCCCTGGAGAGAAGTCATGCTGAGGTCATTGCTGATCATCTGGTGAACTGGCTAAGAGAGAGAGGAGCAGACCAGACCCTTTTGGCCATAGGAGGTGACAGTACTAATGTGAATACTGGCTGGGAGGGAGGAGTAATGCATTATGTGGAGGCCAAGCTTAGCAGGAAGTTGGTGTGATTGTCTGTGACTTGCACACTGGGGAGCTGAGTCTCAGACACCTGGTGACTGCACTGGATGGCAAGACATTGAGCAACAACAAGTGGTCTGGGCCCCTAGGGAAGATGTTAGACACTGCCACTGAGCTGGAGATCAACCCAAACTTCACGAGGATCACTGTTGGTCCTCCTCTACCCCATCTCAGTCAGGAGGTAGTCAAGGACCTCAGCACAGACCAATCATATGGCTACAGAATCATCACTGCCATCAGATCGGGAGAGGTACCTCAGAGTCTAGCTCGGGAGAGGTACCTCAGAGTCTAGCTCTCCGTGGCTTACCACGGCTCTAAGGTTCTGCAGATTGTGGATTTCCAAACATGAGCTGAAGGGTAGGAACCTGAAGAATCTGAGGATAATTGTGGAATTCATAGTGGGAGTCTACATGCCAAACTGGTTCAACATCAAGTTAAATCACAGCTGGGTGGAGGGTCCCAGGCATGTACTGTACCAGCTGTAGCTGCTCAGAAGTCAGAAGAAGGAGGTGACAGGAATAGTGATGCCTACAGTGAAGAGATCAGGCTGGTATGCACACTCTGAGACTGTGCTCCAGGCCATGCTGTGCAGTGAAGTGGAGGAAGAGAGGAGGGAGGCAGTGAAGAGGATACTGGAAATCAGAGGTGAAGGAGATGGAGACACACAGGTAGGAGACTGCAGTGTCAGACCCAGGAAGACTCCTGACATCAATCCAGATGCCACTAAACTCTCGGAGCTTAGTGACTGGAACTCTGGAGTGACTGGCCCTCCTCTGACCTGCTCCCTCACCACTGCTGCATTCAAGGAGTTTCTGGATAGACCAATGGAAGTTCCTGCATGGCCCTCACACACACAGTCAGTAGAGAGGTGTGTAAGGATGACAACTGAAGCAGCACAACATGTTTACTCACAAGAGAGGAGGGGGGCGTACATCAGTGGCCAGGTGGCCAGTAGGGAGCTCATGTCCAGAAACAAGAGCAAGGCAGACATGGCATCCCTGGCAAAGTCCAAGAAACCTATCTATATTTCTAAGTTTTAATATTGAAATAAAATCAAAATGTCTTTAATTGTATGTATGTAAAATGTAGTTATCATATATATGGCATCCTTGGCAAAGTTCAAGAAATCTATCTATATTTCTAAGTTTTAATATTGAAATACAATCAAAATGTCTTTAATTGTATGCAATGTATGTAAAATGTAATTATATACAATAAAAAAATACTTGCAAAAATTGCTGATTTTTCGTAAACTTCAACTTCAAATATAAGTAGCTAGGAGTGGTCAAATCTGGATTTTAAAGCTATATTTCAATTTAGCACATAAAAATGCATCATTTGGCCAGTAGTAGTCTTTGAAAATCAATCTAAAGATTTCACTTTGCTCCCTAAAATTGACACACCCTAGTAGTACATCCATTCAAACGCACTCGAGAAAAATTTTTATTGCGACTAACGGACTTCCGATAGACTCTTCGTTCGAATGAAAGTCTCTTGAAGATAGAAAGGCATCCTGGAAATAGACCAGGGCTTCAGAAAAAGTCAAGAAAGTGAAGAAATTAGAGGAAGATTGTCTAGCTACTGTGCATGCTGCAAAGGAATTGTCCCTACTGAAAAAAGAAGCGCTCAAAAAGAAAAAAGCTGGCAAAATATTGGCGGTGTTGGAAAATTGCAAGAAACATAGAGGCCCTATGACTCTAAACAACCTGGATGCTCTGTACAAACTGAACGAAAAGCAGCTCCTCACAGAAATTGCCTATTTGAGACTCACCATCACACCAGATATTCGTCAAATGAGACGTGTTAAAGTGAGAGACGGGAAATTCAGAATGGGAAAATTTAGTGTAGATGAACTGAGAAATTTTATTAAGAATGCCTTACGACCAGAGGACAATGTTACTAGTGATGTTGATAGTTTATTGAACAATGTATTGTAAATATGATGATTTCATGATGTGAATTACATTATGGAATGCCTAGTGTTTCTTCTGAACATGATTTTTTAATAAAATAATACCTTTCATTTCCATTTTTTGTCTATAACCGCTAAACCACGCATCGAATGTCTCTGATTTGTTCATTTTCAACTTCAGCGACCCTGGAAACATATGAAAAAACATATTACATATGAGGGGTAGCGGTTTTCTTAAGCATCAAAACGAGAAAACTATTTTCTTGCCCGCCATTTTGAAAAAAATCCACTGAACCAGGTCAAAACTTCTTTTTAGGTCCAAGAACCAGCCAGATTCGTATTCAGCAGCGAAAATGGCCATAAAAACCACTCGTCATGTTGGCAATTTCCAAAAAATGTCATTATTCCCCCATCCCTAATATGACCATGATAAGAACTCGAAAGAATTTGGTCTCCGCCTCCAACGAACACATGGCCAAATCTAACTATGGGTCAAACCCGACCCTCCTCAATTTCGACACTTTTACTTTATACGACTTTTCAATTCAAAGAAAGGACTAAAAATAACTCAAACACGAAACGGAATTTAAAATCAAATTCAGTGTCCAAAAAAATATATTTATTTCAGTGTGTTTTCATGTTTTTACTTGAATTGTTTCAATCTTTTTTTGGGTTGTATAATAATAGTAATCAATCAGGAGTGCCAGAAACTTGCACAACGCTCAGGCCAGACGAACGAAGCGCATTTCACAAACCCCCCAGATTATTATTAATACCGGCATCATCGGGAGTCGAGTCCCGTATGTGACTCCATATGTGACCCCCCCCCCCCCCACATAGATGTTACGAAGGTTGTTAAACATCCGTAAAACATTATCGTGTATCGCGAGTTAAAGGAGTAATAAAGCTTACATTATCAACTTCCATAAAATAGTATAAAACATTTATTTCGTTTATAATAAAAAAAATGACGAGGAGACTTCAAGATAAGTGCCCGGACGCAAAATGTTTTTTACAATCCGAATTTGTCCGGAGAATCCATTTTCCTTCTTTTCAAGTGGATTAAAATCCATGTGAAGGGGCAATTTCTTAATTTTCGAAAAACATGAAAACACACACACACACACACACACACACACATATAACAAAATAAAAAATATATTGAACAACACCCAAATTCATAATTATTTTTATGCATATCTTCTAATCCGAATCAAATTTATGTTAATTCTTTATTTGTCTCTTGTGCATCAATAATAATAATTAATAATAATAATAATAATAATACATACATACATACAGTACATACATACATACAGGAAATCAACGTGACGATAATATTATTTCTCAATTTTCACTAATATATATATATATACACACACAAACTCAGAATGGTCCCCTGAGAAACTTATATGTAAACACAGACCGTGCATGGAACAAGGAACTCTTCTGGGAAATTACATCCACTATAGTTCGAACTATAGTGGATGTAATTTCCCAGAAGAGTTCTTTGTTCCATGCACGGTCTGTGTTTAACATATATATATATATATATATATATATGCTCGTATAATTAAAATGTAAATATATAATTAACTTAAAATACAAAAACAACATTCCTGACCAAAATTAAGAAAATAAGAAAAAATAACAACTTAACTTACAACTCCAAGCGACTAGAAACTTACCAAGTCACAAAACGTGTGTGTGTGTGAGAAATGCAGTTTATTGATTATAATTCTTCTACAAGCAGTGAACCCGCTTTCCCTGCGCGAGAACTTGTGACACACATGCGCGCGCACCAAAGGTCATTCTTTCCCAACGCAAGAGTGGGTATGGAGAAGTTTGTATATAAAAAGCTAAGATGTTTTGCTTGTATGGACGTATATTATATGACCCTACCTACACACGCGCACACACACACACACACACACAAAATTGGCTGCTTTCCTTTGCATGGATAACCTTTAACTTCAAAAGAAACCTTGACCGAGCAACGAAAATTGAAATATATATATATCATACGGCGTTCAAAAAAAGTCGTGATTTCATTTAAAATATGGAGGTCACACAACGACTAATAAGGAATTATGTTGAAAGAAACATATAATATAAATAAAATGGTTTTCCAAAAGTTTTAATGAGAAAGTATTTTGTCGAAAAGATTGGAATTGAAACGTTGCCTCTTGTCGTTTTGTATTACTTTAAAGTAATTTCTCTATTTACAATTTACAGTTACATGAAATGCAGTAATTTTAAATAACTGACTACAGTATAGAAACATAGGATGTAAAATAGTAATTTACATGCCGTGCGCACACACACACACACGTGTGTGTGTGTGTGTGTGTGTGTCTGTGGGTGTATGTGTGTGCAAAAAGAGCATGTATTATAATTATATGGAACAAGATGTCAAAGTTATTTAAACAAAAGATATACTCTATTTGTTACCATAATTAATAATTGATTTTTAACTTAATTCCTTGACTGACACTTCAACCATGCATTGACAGGTGATCGATATATATATATATATATATCGTCGTAACAAATGTCGTAACACCGCTTCCCGTTGAGCAGCGAAGTTAAGCGACATTGGGTCTAAATAGTAGTTGGATGGGATACCGTTTTCCGCGTCCAGAATATGTAGCAACCCGTGGTTCGGATTCCGCATAAAGCTGTGGGTCCTCTCCGTTATATGACCTTAGATGTTGGGAAGGAGGTTAAACAGCTTCATCATTACGTTATATATATATATATATATATAACACACACACACAGTATTATAATTATTACAACATTTCAATAATTTTTTAGCAAAACATAATTAGTTATTTTTTTCTTGTTTAGTTGGCCTTTAAGCTTAGGCTTTCCTGGGCTCTCAGCTTAACACAAGATAAAAAACATTTCGTGTGTGTGTGTGTGTGTGTACATACGCGCTTGTGTGCTTGTGCGTTTGCGTTCGCGCGCGCATTACGAAATCGTAATCCTTCCTAGTTTTTCGAGGGTGGGAAGACGCACAGTGTCTATATATCTCTATTTTCGGAGCTTCCTTATAAAGCAATATAATTATTCAAACCCATTATTTGCTTCTGAGCCTTGACATTTTTAAGACTTCTTTCAACATTCTATAATAACAATCAAGAACAATACTTCGAGTTATTATAGACAGAAACAATTGTTTATACAACTCCGGACCAAAAAAATTAGAATACTGTCTCAAATGCGCTCATTTACGAGGATTATCGAGTATCTGTAACGTCTTTATGATGAAAAGACACCTCTGTAAGACAGTTTTGAAAAAGAAATTAAAATATAGCAAAATCCTTATTAAATAGTGAAAAGTTAATGCATAGCGACATATCAAAAGATTAGTGTGGGGTTACATAAATGCAAATAGTGTGGGGTCACTCGCATTTGCAAATAGAACTGTCAATAGTCACATTTATCAAGAAATCTTAGAATACTTCATGAGGGAGTCTGCAGAACAGTTGTATAGCGACGAACCATTTATCTTTCAACATGACCGGGCTCCAGTTAATGCGGCTCGTGCAACATTTGCGTGATTTGATGGTCATGAAATTGAAGTACGACCACGACCAGCTAATTCTCCCGATCTTAATCCGATAGAAAATCTTTGGAATATTGCTAAGCAGAAGTTTCAAAAGCCTAAACCAGGAACACTTAATGAATCAAAGAAGTGTTTAATAACAATGTGTGAATCAATAACTACAGAAGAATAAAAGAGGCTTGTCGACTTGATGCCACGTCGATTGGAGGTCGTAATCAGGGCTAAAGGTGGATCAATTAAATACTAATAGACGCAGAGTTAAAATGTTTTTGATAAAGGTTTAATTCTATTTTTTTTTGTAAGACCTGAAAATATATTCTAATATTTTGGTATGTCGCAATGCATTAACTTTTCACTATTCAATAAGGTTTTTGTTATATTTTATTTTATTTTATGCAAAATTGGCACACAGAGATGTTTTTTATCATAATGACGTCACAGAGGCTCGATATTCCTAATAAAAGTGTATAACTTAAAGGTATTATGAAGGTCATGACCGCATTTCAGACAGTATTCTATTTTTTTGGATTGGAGTTATATTCTGTTATATTCTGTTACTATATATATCCTTTGATTCCTTTGGTTAGCTTCTGCCCGAATTGTTCATTCTGACGAAGGTCAAGCTTTCCACTCCACCTTAGACCTGCAGTTTAACGTGGAATCCGAACCACGCCCCACCAGCAGCCCAGCGTCTTAACCACTGGTCCACCCAGGGTACCCATTTACCTGCCAACCACTTTCTTTATTGTGTGGAACGCCGGCTGCCGTCGGGTCTCGAACCCGGGGCCGATGGATTCGTAGTCAGTGACGCTAACTACTACACCACCTAGGCGCATATATATATATATATATATTTCTTACTTGAGTCCAATTTCATATCTTCAAACGACGGTTTAGGATCGACCGTCCTTCGATCCCTCTGCAGCATCCCGGCTTATTTGCAGGATTTGGTGGATAGTCATGAGCTCCCAGCCTTAAAGCCATGTTGGTTCGGAGTGAATAAACTTTTTTCTTGTTGGTAGTAAGTTATTTTGTGTCTACACGTTCACAGTGGCTTGGTTATATTCTCTTTGCATTTCTTGAGAAACATGGCACTCCATGTATCTGGCTCTAGTGCTGAATTTTCTCGTGTTTGTGAGAGAACGTTAATTATGTCTTCTTGCAAGAATTCAAAATCCATTAATAGATTCGTGTTTGTACTTATTCTTGACGGATTTGTATCTGTGTCAAAGAATTCATTCGAATTTTCTATTTTTATCTCGGGCTTTGGGGGCTAAACACCAAACTGAATTGTTCCTCAAGCAAATCGCTCATCTCTTGTGGATCATTTGTGTATTCGTTCCCTCTATCTTTAATGGGCCAATAACCTCCTTACATTTCACTTTTCTTTTCGCAAAGACATAAAAGAATTTTGCGTTATTTTTTTTGTTTTCTACCACCTTCATTTCTTCCTCGTCTGCCTTTTGTCTTGTAGAGGAATAATTGTTTTGAGTCCAGTTGTATTATATATATATATATATATATATATATATATATATATATATATATATATATATATATATATTCTTTTTTCCATATATACAGTATTATTTGCTGCTTATGACACAATTTTAATGATAAACAGACACTACCTATATTTTTTCAAAATATTTTTAAAATTTATGATGATGGGTATACTCCGGATGCCAAACACTTAATGGATATAGAAAGTGCCTGCAGCCTTGGTGCCATGGACAAAAGATGTTCGAACACGGAACAAAGGGTCGAGTTTGATTTCCACATTATTTCTGTTTTGTTTTCCTAAAGAACAGTGCAGTCGGGCACGCGTGTATATATATATATATATATATATATATATATATATATATATATATATATATATATATATATTATATATATATAATTATGCAGGGATACTTGGCATTTAGTATTTGACATATTCTACATACCGACGTCACGTCGGCCTAACGAATGCTTGCTACCTGAGTATATATATATATATATATATATATATATATATATATATATATATATATATATATATATATATATATATATATATATATATATATATATATATATAATATATATATATGCAACAAATAACTGCAATGACCGCGCAGTATATAATGAATAGAAACGACATAAGTATTAAGGAACGTTTCTGCATATATATATATGCCAAATTAAGACAAAAAGATGTGATTGTATAAAATAAGCGTATACATACAAAATTAACTTCTATTGGAAACACTGTCAGATTGATTGTTGAATGCACACTCATAGAATTTTAGGGAGAGAGAGAGAGAGAGAGAGAGAGAGAGATACCCTCATGGTATCTGATCATGTAACCATGCATTTGTGGAAGAACGCTAATTTGTCTTTAAAGTTTCACCTTTGGCAATCCACTGACCACTATCACCTACTCAACGTGGATTCAGACCTCACCACTCAACCACGACATTACTCACTAACCTCACGCAGCACATCATGGATGGCATCAACTCCAGACGCCCAGCTCAACGTACATTATTAGCAACAATAGACATTAGTAAAGCATTTGATGCTATCCCACGCTTCCCTCTCATAAACAAAATACTCAACTCAAACATGCACAATAATACCAAAAGGTGGCTGAGCAACTATCTTTCAGGAAGATACTCATATGTCACATTTAATGGCAAGTCATCCAAAAACAAGCTTTTTCCGAACGGGGTACCTCAAGGCTCTGTCCTCTCACCAATACTGTTCAACTTATACATGCATGACATTCCAATACCCATAGATAACAAGCTTACCTTATCATCATATGCAGATGACATCACTCTAACATCCACCCACAACAACATCGACACCGCTACAAATAACCTACAAACATACATAAACAGTATACAAGACTGACTCACACACAATAGACTCAAAGTAGCACCCACAAAATCCACCATCACCTTGCTAACAAGCAACACAAAAGAACACCAGATAACTCCACAGCTTACACTAAACAACACCAACATTCCACACACTCACAGGACCAAAATACTTGAGGTTACATACAACACATCATTATCTTTTGCAAACCACATTCAGGACATTAAAAACAATGTACGTCAAGACTTAACACGCTTAGGGTACTAACAGGCACAACTTTGGACACTAGCAGGAAACAACATTACTCATATACAAGCATATATCGCTCAGTTATAGACTATGCTAGCCATGCTGGGCACCCATTATCTCAAACACACACATAAACACCTTATAGACAATACAAAACAACGCACTTCGTATCATTGACAGGATGTACTCAAACAACACCAAGAGAACACCTGCACACAGAAACAAAAATAATGAAATTAGGGACATTTAGACATGAAGGGAACACAATTCATGACAGCAGCGACAACTAATTAGCCCACAACACCTTTGCCACTACATGCAAAGGGTGGCAAGTAATGATTGCCCTCCTGCACAGATGAAACTAATAGAGGTACAAAAAAACTGATTGTTGCTTCTTTAGGCAATTTAATTCTACGTCTAAAAAAAACCACTCAATAGTGGTGTTGCCTCCTTGTGCTTGACGGACGGCTTCAAGTCGGCAAGGGTAGGAGGTGAGGAGAGACTCGAAAAGGTTATTGTCGTACTCGAGATTCGGAGGATTGTTTCGATGTGCTGCTCCATGGTCCGGCGGCAGAATCGTTCAGGATCCATCCTGAAAGAACGAGTGGAATCCCTGATGCTTGCTGAACTACCAGCCACCCGATTCTACCGCCGGACCATGGAGCAGCACATCGAAACAATCCTCCCACATCTTGAGTACGACACTAACCTTTTCGAGCTCTCCTCACCTCCTACCCTTGCCGACTTGAAGCCGTCCGCCAAGCACAAGAGGCAACACCAACTATTGAGTGGTTTTTTGTTTAGACGTAGAATTAAATTGTCTAAAAGATGCAACAATCAGTTTTTTTGTACCTCTATTAGTTTCATCTGTGTAGGGGGCAATCATTGTTTGCCACCGTACAATCATGCATCAACACCTCGCACCATTAAGGTAACACCAGAGTGACATTATAACCAAAATTCCACTCCATACCACGCCCCACAGACATCACACAGTACAGAAGACCACACACACACACACACACATACACACACACACTCACACCACACACACACACACACACACACTCACACACACACACCTATCCCACAAAGCACTCACACGACTCGGTCCGAATGCGGTCCTAGGTGCGAAGCCGCCACCCATTGACAGGTCAGAGGCCAGCCCTGAGCAGATCGGATCGAGTTAACTTAGGACGATTCCGAAGTGGACATCAACCCAACTTACAGACATAAAACACAGACTAGACAACTTCACAGAGACACCTGCCACCTGTGCCAGGACACACCACAAACAAGTGAACACATTAGACAGATTTGTACCGCTCTAGCACAACATAGAACACAACACATCACTAGTGCGCTGAACCTCTGGTCCACTCCGGAGAGGGCGATCGGTTACCTGCGTGCCGCCAGTAGTATGGGCGCAAAATGGGAGAGTGCAAGAATGTTGCGATGCAATTGCAAATGTTGATCAATGTTGCAAGATTTGGAAAAGTGGTTATGCAACAAGGGAAGGTGTGTGTAATGAATGGGGTTATGCAATGAGGGGGAGGGTATGCAATGCAGGGGGTATGCAACACCAATGTTGCAAGGCTTATGCAACATCAATGGTGCAAATGGAGGTAGGCCCGTAGGGTGATTCAAAAAAATCAAAGTTTTTTTTTTTAATTGTTCAATCTGTATTTTTGTTCCCTACGACAAAAAAGTAGTGTATGCCAAATTTGGTGAATTTTAAATAAAATTTACTCTGTGCTACCAGGCGTCAAAGTTCCCTCTTTTTCAATTTGTTTGTTTTTACAACTTATGATTTTATGTTTAATTGTTTATATTTCAGAATTTTTATTAATGGTTTATATACTAGCTTGCTTTTAATTGTTGCTTGGAACTCGTAATTTTGATACCAATTAATCGATTATGGAAGCTAGGCCTAACTCACCATCACCCAGTTGCTCATTTGGGAGAAGTTCTACAAGAAAAGAAACTGAAGTATGGCTAATTGGGCAGCCCTCTGCAGTACTAAAAACATCCGTATTACCATCAGAGAAGGAAATGATGACCCTCTTCATGCACTACAGAAATATTAAAAAGCAAGACATTAGAGAATCATGCTGCTCTACTGCAGATGATGTGCTAGCAGTTTGGAAAAAAGCAGGAATACAGCAAACAAAGAATACATGTAGTAGATAAAATTCAAGGAATACTGAAGGAATGACAGCTGCTTAAGAAAAACAAAGCAACAAATTGAAAAGATCACAAAATTTAAATAATAAAGAAGAAAAATGGAAAGATAAACTGGAAAACTTATTTGACATTGCTCATGAGAATGCTATGCAGCTTATAAAAATAGAAGATGATAAGAAATTCTTGAAAATGCAACGTGAGAAAGGACGTCATGGAAAAATGGGTACCATTGATAGGCTGTTGCTAAAAAAGAGCAAAGAGCAGCAGAAAAGCAACAACGTTATGAAAAGAGGAAAGCAGAAGAAGAGATCAAAAGAAAGAAGAATGAAGAGGCTGTCATACTCACCAGTACATCATCAGAATCAGAAGAAAGTAAAGTGATGAATCTGGTTTCTGTGCTGCACAACCTTCAACATGGAAAAGTAAGGTTGGCAAACGTAGAAAATCGTTTGATGATAAATTATTAGGAAGTATTGATGTTGCAAAATTGAGTGACAGAAATGCGTCTCTTTTTAATGCAAACAATCAGACATCGCTTGAATGGGACATCTGCGAACAAATAAAATGCATGTGTTTCAATACAACGGCAGCCAATACTGGTCCTAGAAATGGTGCAGCTATTCTTCTAGAACAAAAATTTGACAACGATTTATTGTGGCTGGCATGTCGACACCATATATTTGAAATTATGCTGGAAGCTGTTGTTTCAGTCTTTATCACCATCTTCTGGCCCAGATATAGTCCTTTTTAAGAAGTTCAGAGAAAAATGGTCAAGCATTAATAAGGAGGACTACGAAACAGCATTATCAGATCCAGATATCTATGAAAATATTCATGACATCAAAGATGACATAATTATATTTGCAACAAATCAACTCGATACATTCCAACCAAGAGACGATTACCTAGAACTATTGCAGTTAACAATTATTTTTTTGGGAGGTGAACCAAAAGGTGGAATCAAATTTAAACATCCAGCGGGACTTCATCGGGCTAGGTGGATGGTCAAAATTACATATTCATTAAAAAATTTTATGTTCAAATCTCAGTTCAAAATTTCAGTAAAAGACAAAAAGGACTAAAAGACATCTGTCTATTTGCTACTCAGTTATATGTAAAGGCATGGTTTACAGCTCCTGTGCCATCTTGCGCTCCTCGTCTTGCTCTGGAATTATTACAGAATCTTGTAGTCTACAAACAAATAAATGACAATTGCATTTGTTGCTATTAAAAAACTGTTAGGTCACCTCTGGTACCTATCAGAACTGGTAGCCTTGGCCTTTATGATGATGAAGTGCCTACTGAAACGAAAACAAAATTGTAAAGGCCTTGCAAAATACAACAGAAACTCTTCCTGCAAAACGGGCTTTTCTAGATCCTGCACTTATTCCAACGAAGAAATTAGAAGATTTTTGTCATCAAATACTCAAAGATTCTTTACAATAACAGAATTTAGTTCAAAATTTTTGCTCAAAGATGCTAAAGAATGGCATAATGATGAAGAGTATAACTCCGCTAAGAAATCTATCAAACAGTGGAAAGTCTCGTGAATGATATAGCGGAAAGAGGAGTAAAATTAATGGATGAATATAATAAAATACTAACACATGAAGAAGATCAAAAACAATTCTTGCTACAAGTAGTGAAAAACTACAGGGCTGTTTACCCTGATAGAAAGAAAGAAACATTGATGAAGTAAGGACAGCTAATGTCTCAAATATCATGCTAGTTTAATTATGCATGCTTGTAGTTATGGTAGGACCTACGGGGGAGCTTTCCACATTAAAAAAAGCAATGCGCCTTGTACTGTACCCCCTGGGTGGTGTGGAAAAATTTGACAATTTAAGTCGTTCTGTCAATTTTTAATTGCTGGTAGCAACCCCTAAAAATTAAAAATTTGCTAAAATATTTTAGGATAGTTGGTTTTATGCTGAAATGAACCATTTGAAGGGTTGAACACATTAAAATATAAAAAAAAATTTTTTACCCCCATATTTGAATCACCCTAGGCCCCGGTAGGGTTATGCACAACTCAATGCTGCCAAGGGGAGGGGAGGGAGCTTCGGGGGGAGAAGGGGGGATGACCTCCCCCAAAGGTTGTAGCCTTAACCTAAGAGAGGAAGAGAAAGGAGAAGGAGGAGGTCTTTGGGTAGAAGGTGGTATGTCCTCACCCCCCCAAAGGAAACCTAACCTAAGCCTTAACCTACGAAGGAAGGAGGTGTTCGCCTGGCGGAGCCAGACGAATTATGAACATCCAGGGGCCAAGCAGCTGTTATATAGAGGTCGTGAGTTGCCAGATACCACTTATTTATATATGGAGGCGGTTACCAGATACCACCATTTATTTTTAATTTTTATTTAGATGAGTTGCCAAATAATGTTTTTATTTGTATATGAAGGGATTACCGGCTACCACCATTTATTTAATTATGTTCAGGTGTACCTTATTAGGGTGAGTTGCTAGAGAGCACCATTTATTTTAATTTTTATATAGATGAGTTGCAAAATAATGTTTTTTAATTGTTCAGGTATACTTTATTAGGTTGAGTTGCTAGATATCACCATTTATTTTAATTTTTATATAGATGAGTTGCCAAATAATGTTTTTATTTATAAAAGAAGAGTTGGCAGATGCCACCATTTATTTAAATTTTATTTAGATGAGTTGCAAAATAATGTTTTTATTATATATGGAGGGTTACCAGATATCCGCCATTTAATTTAACTACTTCATTAAAAGTAAGAGTAACTTTCTCCTTAATTTTGTTCAGCAAGAGAACTAATTATTTAAACGAATTCCAATATTAACAATAAAAGAAATACAATAAACCGAATTAAATAAAACACCATTACATCATTCTGTTTATTTAGACGATTTATTGGAATCACAAATATATAGAAGATAAATATACACTCCTATACATACGATGGAATATATATATGTTAACCCCCCCTTTATGGCCCTGATTCGGTTCGGATCGACGGGGGTTCTAGTTACGGAGGCAAGCAACGGATATTTCTTCTGTTACTTTTCTTCTATAATTTTCTAATTCTTTCTCTGATACTTTATAACTTATCGACTTTATTAAGTTCCTCTGACGATAGCCCAACTCGAGGGGGAAAAATAAAAAGTTTCTCTTACTGTAAATTTACTTCTTAAAAATATACAGGTACTGCTCTGAATTTACAGGGGTAGAGGTTCGACCTCCCTCCCCGCAGCGAGGCTGCTAACCAGGGGAGTCTCTTAGCAGTGACCAAGGCAAAGTCTCGTAATGAAGTGTCCTTCATTTTACAAATACATGTATAAAATATGCCTGAATGTTGGGGGATGGCAGTTGGAGGTTAAGTTTCCCCCCTTTTAAACACGATCAGGTGTTTGAAAGTTTCCAAATAAAAAAAAATAAATAAAAATAAAAATAAAAACTAATCTTTTTTTTTTGCCACGTCTTCATTTCTGAAGGCGATATTATTTCACGACTGAGTACATTTTTGTTTGGGTTTATTACAATTATGATTTCGATTATGGATTACTTCCCATTCGCTTATGATTGTCCCTTACAGGTCTATTAAAGTACATTCTTACATTATATATAAAGTCATACATTCAATTATAGTTTCATTGAAGTACATTACAAGTTATTATTAATTAAAGTATTAGTTAATTACAATTAAACAGTTACTATAGCTTTGTTTTGTTTTTACAGTGTTTCATATTAATAGACAATTAAGATGTTAGAAATATAATACAAAGTACATGGCACACATGATATAGATTCATATACTAATGTTATAATATGTTTAACATGTTATAAATTTGGATCAGAGCGAAAGGGGATGTTTATCTTAGAAACGTTCGGTTCTGCTGATTCGCGAATTTGAGCATTTAACTGCTGTAAGCCTAATGAATGCCCTGTGAGGGTGAACGCACTTAAAAGAAAAAAGAAAAAAATACATGTGGACGTATTTTACATGTAAGTAACAGAATAGGTTGTGTGCGTAATATAGACGCGCGTAAAATATGGACTGATAGGTTGATAGGTATCAGTAGACAATAGGTAGGAAACAACATAAATAATGATGTATAGAAAATGAAGTTTTTTTTTCTTTTTATTATTATTATTATTCTTATTATTATTATTAAAGAATTTACCATACATTCAATACGGAAGATGTCCAAATACTAAACACGTGATTCAGTGTTCAAGGTATGGAAAACGTGAAGAGAATTAAGTTACTTTATGACGTCATAGTTATTGAATTTTGTACGTATAATACAAAGCATTATTAGGAAGATTTACAAGAACGAATTAGAGGCAAAGAGTTATATGCAATGTGTATGCATAATCTAGGGACGAGGGTGAGATGCAAGACAATCATAATTAATTAATAACTTCTATAACAAAAAAAATGGATACGACTAAACCATAGGTATGGTAGATCGTAGGGTTTTGACACGATCAAAAATAGGAAGCCACAAGTAAAATTATTATCCAAACTCGCGTTAAGCGATTTTGGTTCTTATGTAAAAATGAATATTGATTATTCATTTCATTTTTACATTGCTCTCCCCTTTTAAAAAAAAACGATATTTATACAATAATCTAATAGGGTACCATTAATACAATACAAATGAGAAAATAACATCCTAACTACTTCAAGTTAGATGACGAATTTTTTTCTTTACATTACAAATTTTTATACAGAACAAGTGTTATTATATAATATAAAAAATTCAAAGATTAATACTTCAATTTTAGACAAACAATTACGCTAGACAAAGAATGATATTGTTAAATTTTTTACAAAATTTTTATTTTTCTGTGGGAAAAAATTATGTACATAATGAATAGTAGGTAAAAGGAAAAAAATATAAATTATTTTCCAAAGTTACCCTGATCGTGCAGTCTATAACTAATTTTATTGACTATTGTAGGTAAAAAATCGAATTACGTAATGGATGATGTATAGACCTGTGGTCTAGTGTGTATTTGTGTGTATTAGATACAAAGTGTGTATCATAACTTTGAGGGACAGATTAGCGGAGAGGATTCTTAAATTAACTGAATAAATGCCTGAGCAAAAATTTATATATAGTAAGCAAAAAGGCTTAGGACTATATAAATAGCAGAGTTAGCACCTACACGCTATGAAATAGTTTGTGATATCGAATGATTTTAGAATAAGGTTTGTGTATATTAGTATATATAGTGTGCATACATGCGTGTGTATGTGTAGAGATTTGGAAGGTTTTTGAATTAACAAAGTTTAAAAATAATGTATAATAATTTAAGATGGGTTTTAGGGTTATAAAATCTTTTGAGTCAATTATTGTTGTTATTATTATTATTATCATTATTATTATAAAATCCTTTAAGTTCAAGGTAGTATTTAAGTATTTAATTAAATCAGTTCCACGTATTAAGGTAATACAAAGAAATGTACTTAGAGGACTTACAATTGATGAAAGTAAATCTCACGGTTTAAAAATTGAATTTTTGAAGATGGAATTAAATTCGACTAGTAACATTCCTAGCTATATATGAACTATATAAACATTAACCAGAAGTATCGGTACGATAATTGAATTAAGAAAGTTAAGAATACAAATTAAAAATATAAATCAATTTATGCATTTTAATGAGCTAAACATAATTTTATAATATTCTTAAAAATAAAAGTAAATCGAACCTTAGATGAGTTTCGGCCAAGAATAAAAAGTGTTATTGAAATGGAAGGAAAGCATTTCGAACAATCTTTTCTTTTAATAATTTCAGGTAAATTTTACATTAAAAATTATTTTTTATATACTAAAAAAAATATTAAAAAGGTTTAATAATTTTTTGCATGTTAAGTAGAAAAATCATACTCTTTCGTTGAATGTTGATAGAATTTGAATTATTTGATATTTTAGTCTGAAAACTTGTTTGCATATGATAAATACATATGTTTTATTGTGTAGAAGTTTTATTAAAATTAAATGACAAAAAAGAATAAACACAACTGAAATTTAGGGCCATGTGCGGTCCTACAGGTAAATTTCCCGACCATACAGAGCAAGATAAATTAGGTACATGATCGATTAATTATTACACTATTTCTGTCATCATATAATCGCAATAATTATAAAACTCGTTACCAACATTTGTAAAAACGGTTTTGGTTGCCAACAATAAAATATGTCATTTTACCTATATATTTTTATACGCAACAATGGCATGAAAAAGAAGACAAATCGGTCCATTTCCTTCTTACAACAAAACAAAGAAAGGTTAACTAAAGACGCAACCCGGTCAATTCAGGTTGAATTAAATTATCTTTACAAAAAAAAAGGTTGAATTAAATTCTTAAATTACATTTTCTTAAATTAAATTCTCTTAACTTACAAAGAAAAAGTTGAATTCAATTGACTGCATTGAAATGACTTGGGACTTAAAAACTGACTTCTTAAAAACTAACTGCTTCAAAACTAACTGCTTCAAAACTAACTGCTTCAAAACTAACTGCTTCAAAACTAACTGCTTCAAAACTAACTGCTTTAAAACTAACTCCTTCAAAACTAACTTCTTCAAAACTAACTTCTTCAAAACTGGCTTCTTCAAAACTGGCTTCTTCAAAACTGGGGCGGTTGTCCCTCTTGGATGCAACCTATTGACTTGACCTCTTATCAAGTATTTCTATGAATCTCTGGGGCGGTTGTCCCTTTTGGCGCAACCTTCTGACTTGACCTCTTATCAAGTATTTCTATAAATCTCTGGGGCGGTTGTCCATCTTGGCGCAACCTTCTGACTTGACCTCTTGTCAAGTATTTCTATAAATCTCTGGGGCGGTTGTCCATCTTGGCGCAACCTTCTGACTTGACCTCTTGTCAAGTATTTCTATAAATCTCTGGGGCGGTTGTCCATCTTGGCGCAACCTTCTGACTTGACCTCTTGTCAAGTATTCTGAAACTATCTGACTTGAACGCTTGTCAAGTATTCTGAACTGTAACTTGAACTCTTATCAAGTATTCTTGAAACTTAACTGTCTAACTTGAACGCTTGTCAAGTATTCTGAAACTTAAACTATCTAACTTGAACGCTTGTCAAGTATCTTTATCTTTATAAATCTCTGGGGTTTGGTTGTCCCTTTTGGATGCAACCAACTGAAAACTGATTTGCAACTTATTTGCAACGAAAACTGACTTCAAAACTGACTTGCAACTTATTTGCAACGAAAACTGACTTCAAAACTGACTTGCAACTTATTTGCAACGAAAACTGACTTCAAAACTGACTTGCAACTTCTTTGCAACTAAAACTGACTTCAAAACTGACTTGCAACTTATTTGCAACTAAAACTGACTTCAAAACTGACTTGCAACTTATTGCAACGAAAACTGACTTCAAAACTGACTTGCAACTTCTTTGCAACTAAAACTGACTTCAAAACTGACTTGCAACTTCTTTGCAACTAAAACTGACTTCAAAACTTCTTTGCAACTAAAACTGACTTCAAAACTTCTTTGCAACTAAAACTGACTTCAAAACTTCTTTGCAGCTTCTTTGCAACTAAAACTGACTTGCAACTTCTTTGCAACGAAAACTGACTTCAAAACTGACTTGCAACTTCTTTGCAACTAAAACTGACTTCAAAACTGACTTGCAACTTCTTTGCAACTAAAACTGACTTCAAAACTGACTTCAAATATCTCTCTAAATCTATAAACTCTCTATAAACACTCTCTCTCTTAATTTGCAAGTCAATTCAATTCAGTAATTGAAAAAATTTGCAAACAAAAATATAAAATGTAAACATTTCACTCTGGTATTATTATGTTTGGTACATAAAATAAAATTATTCTATACTGAATATAACAGTGAAAATAACTCTGAAATTAACTCTCTTTTGAAATTAACTCTCTTTTTGAAATTAACTCTCTTTTTGAAATTAACTCTTTTTTAAATTAACTCTCTTTTTGAAATTAACTCTTTTTTGAAATTAACTCTCTTTTTGAAATTAACTCTCTTTTTGAAATTAACTCTCTTTTTGAAATTAACTCTCTTTTTGAAATTAACTCTCTTTTGAAATTAACTCTCTTTTGAAATTAACTCTCTTTTGAAATTAACTCTGTTACAATTAACTCTCTGTTACAATTAACTCCCTGTTACAATTAACTCTCTGTTACACTAAGGAAAATGTATCACTAGTGTCTGAAGTGTTCACTGTGTTTCTTGTAAATTCTGACTTAATACTCATTATTAACTGTTAATAATACTGACTTTTCAAGTGTTTATAAATTACTTAAGAAAACAAAATGTACTTAACAAAATTTTCTATGGGGAAATCCTTAGAGACGTGTCCTGAAGACGTGTCTTGCTGGCCACTTGTTCTTGGATGAAAACTAGGCGTAGAGAACTTGGAGTCGTGACACACCGGTCAAGGGTGGATGTTACGAACAAGAAGTCGTGACACGCCGGTCAAATGGTTTTATCCTGATAAATCTTCTTTTATAAATCTTCTTTTATAAATCTTCTTTTATAAATCTTCTTCTTATCCTGGTAAAGGGTCGCCAGCTGTTAGAATCCTCTTCTTAAAATAATCTTCTTAAAATATTCTTCTAATCCTGGTTAAGGGTCGTCAATTGTTAACCCCTCCGTCTATGGCCCTGATTCGGTTCGGATCGACGGGGGTTCTAGTTACGGAGGCAAGCAACGGATATTTCTTCTGTTACTTTTCTTCTATAATTTTCTAATTCTTTCTCTGATACTTTATAACTTATCGACTTTATTAAGTTCCTCTGACGATAGCCCAACTCGAGGGGGAAAAATAAAAAGTTTCTCTTACTGTAAATTTACTTCTTAAAAATATACAGGTACTGCTCTGAATTTACAGGGGTAGAGGTTCGACCTCCCTCCCCGCAGCGAGGCTGCTAACCAGGGGAGTCTCTTAGCAGTGACCAAGGCAAAGTCTCGTAATGAAGTGTCCTTCATTTTACAAATACATGTATAAAATATGCCTGAATGTTGGGGGATGGCAGTTGGAGGTTAAGTTTCCCCCCTTTTAAACACGATCAGGTGTTTGAAAGTTTCCAAATAAAAAAAAATAAATAAAAATAAAAATAAAAACTAATCTTATTTTTTTTTGCCACGTCTTCATTTCTGAAGGCGATATTATTTCACGACTGAGTACATTTTTGTTTGGGTTTATTACAATTATGATTTCGATTATGGATTACTTCCCATTCGCTTATGATTGTCCCTTACAGGTCTATTAAAGTACATTCTTACATTATATATAAAGTCATTACATTCAATTATAGTTTCATTGAAGTACATTACAAGTTATTATTAATTAAAGTATTAGTTAATTACAATTAAACAGTTACTATAGCTTTGTTTTGTTTTTACAGTGTTTCATATTAATAGACAATTAAGATGTTAGAAATATAATACAAAGTACATGGCACACATGATATAGATTCATATACATAATGTTATAATATGTTTAACATGTTATAAATTTGGATCAGAGCGAAAGGGGATGTTTATCTTAGAAACGTTCGGTTCTGCTGATTCGCGAATTGAGCATTTAACTGCTGTAAGCCTAATGAATGCCCTGTGAGGGTGAACGCACTTAAAAGAAAAAAGAAAAAATACATGTGGACGTATTTTACATGTAAGTAACAGAATAGGTTGTGTGCGTAATATAGACGCGCGTAAAATATGGACTGATAGGTTGATAGGTATCAGTAGACAATAGGTAGGAAACAACATAAATAATGATGTATAGAAAATGAAGTTTTTTTTTTTTTTTATTATTATTATTATTCTTATTATTATTATTAAAGAATTTACCATACATTCAATACGGAAGATGTCCAAATACTAAACACGTGATTCAGTGTTCAAGGTATGGAAAACGTGAAGAGAATTAAGTTACTTTATGACGTCATAGTTATTGAATTTTGTACGTATAATACAAAGCATTATTAGGAAGATTTACAAGAACGAATTAGAGGCAAAGAGTTATATGCAATGTGTATGCATAATCTAGGGACGAGGGTGAGATGCAAGACAATCATAATTAATTAATAACTTCTATAACAAATAAAAATGGATACGACTAAACCATAGGTATGGTAGATCGTAGGGTTTTGACACGATCAAAAATAGGAAGCCACAAGTAAAATTATTATCCAAACTCGCGTTAAGCGATTTTGGTTCTTATGTAAAAATGAATATTGATTATTCATTTCATTTTTACATTGCTCTCCCCTTTTAAAAAAAAAAACGATATTTATACAATAATCTAATAGGGTACCATTAATACAATACAAATGAGAAAATAACATCCTAACTACTTCAAGTTAGATGACGAATTTTTTTCTTTACATTACAAATTTTTATACAGAACAAGTGTTATTATATAATATAAAAAATTCAAAGATTAATACTTCAATTTTAGACAAACAATTACGCTAGACAAAGAATGATATTGTTAAATTTTTACAAAATTTTTATTTTTCTGTGGGAAAAAATTATGTACATAATGAATAGTAGGTAAAAGGAAAAAAATATAAATTATTTTCCAAAGTTACCCTGATCGTGCAGTCTATAACTAATTTTATTGACTAGGTAAAAAATCGAATTACGTAATGGATGATGTATAGACCTGTGGTCTAGTGTGTATTTGTGTGTATTAGATACAAAGTGTGTATCATAACTTTGAGGGACAGATTAGCGGAGAGGATTCTTAAATTAACTGAATAAATGCCTGAGCAAAAATTTATATATAGTAAGCAAAAAGGCTTAGGACTATATAAATAGCAGAGTTAGCACCTACACGCTATGAAATAGTTTGTGATATCGAATGATTTTAGAATAAGGTTGTGTATATATAGTATATATAGTGTGCATACATGCGTGTGTATGTGTAGAGATTTGGAAGGTTTTTGAATTAACAAAGTTTAAAATAATGTATAATAATTTAAGATGGGTTTTAGGGTTATAAATCTTTTGAGTCAATTATTGTTGTTATTATTATTATTATCATTATTATTATAAAATCCTTTAAGTTCAAGGTAGTATTTAAGTATTTAATTAAATCAGTTCCACGTATTAAGGTAATACAAAGAAATGTACTTAGAGGACTTACAATTGATGAAAGTAAATCTCACGGTTTAAAAATTGAATTTTTGAAGATGGAATTAAATTCGACTAGTAACATTCCTAGCTATATATGAACTATATAAACATTAACCAGAAGTATCGGTACGATAATTGAATTAAGAAAGTTAAGAATACAAATTAAAAATATAAATCAATTTATGCATTTTAATGAGCTAAACATAATTTTATAATATTCTTAAAAATAAAAGTAAATCGAACCTTAGATGAGTTTCGGCCAAGAATAAAAAGTGTTATTGAAATGGAAGGAAAGCATTTCGAACAATCTTTTCTTTTAATAATTTCAGGTAAATTTTACATTAAAAATTATTTTTTATATACTAAAAAAAAATATTAAAAAGGTTTAATAATTTTTTGCATGTTAAGTAGAAAAATCATACTCTTTCGTTGAATGTTGATAGAATTTGAATTATTTGATATTTTAGTCTGAAAACTTGTTTGCATATGATAAATACATATGTTTTATTGTGTAGAAGTTTTATTAAAATTAAATGACAAAAAAGAATAAACACAACTGAAATTTAGGGCCATGTGCGGTCCTACAGGTAAATTTCCCGACCATACAGAGCAAGATAAATTAGGTACATGATCGATTAATTATTACACTATTTCTGTCATCATATAATCGCAATAATTATAAAACTCGTTACCAACATTTGTAAAAACGGTTTTGGTTGCCAACAATAAAATATGTCATTTTACCTATATATTTTTATACGCAACAATGGCATGAAAAAGAAGACAAATCGGTCCATTTCCTTCTTACAACAAAACAAAGAAAGGTTAACTAAAGACGCAACCCGGTCAATTCAGGTTGAATTAAATTATCTTTACAAAAAAAAAGTTGAATTAAATCTTAAATTACATTTTCTTAAATTAAATCTCTTAACTTACAAAGAAAAAGTTGAATTCAATTGACTGCATTGAAATGACTTGGGACTTAAAAACTGACTTCTTAAAAACTAACTGCTTCAAAACTAACTGCTTCAAAACTAACTGCTTCAAAACTAACTGCTTCAAAACTAACTGCTTCAAAACTAACTGCTTTAAAACTAACTCCTTCAAAACTAACTTCTTCAAAACTAACTTCTTCAAAACTGGCTTCTTCAAAACTGGCTTCTTCAAAACTGGGGCGGTTGTCCCTCTTGGATGCAACCTATTGACTTGACCTCTTATCAAGTATTTCTATGAATCTCTGGGGCGGTTGTCCCTTTTGGCGCAACCTTCTGACTTGACCTCTTATCAAGTATTTCTATAAATCTCTGGGGCGGTTGTCCATCTTGGCGCAACCTTCTGACTTGACCTCTTGTCAAGTATTTCTATAAATCTCTGGGGCGGTTGTCCATCTTGGCGCAACCTTCTGACTTGACCTCTTGTCAAGTATTTCTATAAATCTCTGGGGCGGTTGTCCATCTTGGCGCAACCTTCTGACTTGACCTCTTGTCAAGTATTCTGAAACTATCTGACTTGAACGCTTGTCAAGTATTCTGAACTGTAACTTGAACTCTTATCAAGTATTCTTGAAACTTAACTGTCTAACTTGAACGCTTGTCAAGTATTCTGAAACTTAAACTATCTAACTTGAACGCTTGTCAAGTATCTTTATCTTTATAAATCTCTGGGGTTTGGTTGTCCCTTTTGGATGCAACCAACTGAAAACTGATTTGCAACTTATTTGCAACGAAAACTGACTTCAAAACTGACTTGCAACTTATTTGCAACGAAAACTGACTTCAAAACTGACTTGCAACTTATTTGCAACGAAAACTGACTTCAAAACTGACTTGCAACTTCTTTGCAACTAAAACTGACTTCAAAACTGACTTGCAACTTATTTGCAACTAAAACTGACTTCAAAACTGACTTGCAACTTATTTGCAACGAAAACTGACTTCAAAACTGACTTGCAACTTCTTTGCAACTAAAACTGACTTCAAAACTGACTTGCAACTTCTTTGCAACTAAAACTGACTTCAAAACTTCTTTGCAACTAAAACTGACTTCAAAACTTCTTTGCAACTAAAACTGACTTCAAAACTTCTTTGCAGCTTCTTTGCAACTAAAACTGACTTGCAACTTCTTTGCAACGAAAACTGACTTCAAAACTGACTTGCAACTTCTTTGCAACTAAAACTGACTTCAAAACTGACTTGCAACTTCTTTGCAACTAAAACTGACTTCAAAACTGACTTCAAATATCTCTCTAAATCTATAAACTCTCTATAAACACTCTCTCTCTTAATTTGCAAGTCAATTCAATTCAGTAATTGAAAAAATTTGCAAACAAAAATATAAAATGTAAACATTTCACTCTGGTATTATTATGTTTGGTACATAAAATAAAATTATTCTATACTGAATATAACAGTGAAAATAACTCTGAAATTAACTCTCTTTTGAAATTAACTCTCTTTTTGAAATTAACTCTCTTTTTGAAATTAACTCTTTTTGAAATTAACTCTCTTTTTGAAATTAACTCTCTTTTTGAAATTAACTCTCTTTTTGAAATTAACTCTCTTTTTGAAATTAACTCTCTTTTGAAATTAACTCTCTTTTGAAATTAATTGAAATTAACTATCTTTTTGAAATTAACTCTCTTTTTGAAATTAACTCTCTTTTGAAATTAACTCTCTTTTGAAATTAACTCTCTTTTGAAATTAACTCTCTTTTGAAATTAACTCTGTACAATTAACTCTCTTTTGAAATTAACTCTGTTACAATTAACTCTCTGTTACAATTAACTCTCTGTTACACTAAGGAAAATGTATCACTAGTGTCTGAAGTGTTCACTGTGTTTCTTGTAAATTCTGACTTAATACTCATTATTAACTGTTAATAATACTGACTTTTCAAGTGTTTATAAATTACTTAAGAAAACAAAATGTACTTAACAAAATTTTCTATGGGGAAATCCTTAGAGACGTGTCCTGAAGACGTGTCTTGCTGGCCACTTGTTCTTGGATGAAAACTAGGCGTAGAGAACTTGGAGTCGTGACACACCGGTCAAGGGTGGATGTTACGAACAAGAAGTCGTGACACGCCGGTCAAATGGTTTTATCCTGATAAATCTTCTTTTATAAATCTTCTTTTATAAATCTTCTTTTATAAATCTTCTTTTATAAATCTTCTTTTATAAATCTTCTTCTTATCCTGGTAAAGGGTCGCCAGCTGTTAGAATCCTCTTCTTAAAATAATCTTCTTAAAATATTCTTCTAATCCTGGTTAAGGGTCGTCAATTGTTAACCCCTCCGTCTATGGCCCTGATTCGGTTCGGATCGACGGGGGTTCTAGTTACGGAGGCAAGCAACGGATATTTCTTCTGTTACTTTTCTTCTATAATTTTCTAATTCTTTCTCTGATACTTTATAACTTATCGACTTTATTAAGTTCCTCTGACGATAGCCCAACTCGAGGGGGAAAAATAAAAAGTTTCTCTTACTGTAAATTTACTTCTTAAAAATATACAGGTACTGCTCTGAATTTACAGGGGTAGAGGTTCGACCTCCCTCCCCGCAGCGAGGCTGCTAACCAGGGGAGTCTCTTAGCAGTGACCAAGGCAAAGTCTCGTAATGAAGTGTCCTTCATTTTACAAATACATGTATAAATATGCCTGAATGTTGGGGGATGGCAGTTGGAGGTTAAGTTTCCCCCCTTTTAAACACGATCAGGTGTTTGAAAGTTTCCAAATAAAAAAAATAAATAAAAATAAAAATAAAAAACTAATCTTTTTTTTTTTTGCCACGTCTTCATTTCTGAAGGCGATATTATTTCACGACTGAGTACATTTTTGTTTGGGTTTATTACAATTATGATTTCGATTATGGATTACTTCCCATTCGCTTATGATTGTCCCTTACAGGTCTATTAAAGTACATTCTTACATTATATATAAAGTCATTACATTCAATTATAGTTTCATTGAAGTACATTACAAGTTATTATTAATTAAAGTATTAGTTAATTACAATTAAACAGTTACTATAGCTTTGTTTTGTTTTTACAGTGTTTCATATTAATAGACAATTAAGATGTTAGAAATATAATACAAAGTACATGGCACACATGATATAGATTCATATACATAATGTTATAATATGTTTAACATGTTATAAATTTGGATCAGAGCGAAAGGGGATGTTTATCTTAGAAACGTTCGGTTCTGCTGATTCGCGAATTTGAGCATTTAACTGCTGTAAGCCTAATGAATGCCCTGTGAGGGTGAACGCACTTAAAAGAAAAAAGAAAAAAATACATGTGGACGTATTTTACATGTAAGTAACAGAATAGGTTGTGTGCGTAATATAGACGCGCGTAAAATATGGACTGATAGGTTGATAGGTATCAGTAGACAATAGGTAGGAAACAACATAAATAATGATGTATAGAAAATGAAGTTTTTTTTTTCTTTTTATTATTATTATTATTCTTATTATTATTATTAAAGAATTTACCATACATTCAATACGGAAGATGTCCAAATACTAAACACGTGATTCAGTGTTCAAGGTATGGAAAACGTGAAGAGAATTAAGTTACTTTATGACGTCATAGTTATTGAATTTTGTACGTATAATACAAAGCATTATTAGGAAGATTTACAAGAACGAATTAGAGGCAAAGAGTTATATGCAATGTGTATGCATAATCTAGGGACGAGGGTGAGATGCAAGACAATCATAATTAATTAATAACTTCTATAACAAATAAAAATGGATACGACTAAACCATAGGTATGGTAGATCGTAGGGTTTTGACACGATCAAAAATAGGAAGCCACAAGTAAAATTATTATCCAAACTCGCGTTAAGCGATTTTGGTTCTTATGTAAAAATGAATATTGATTATTCATTTCATTTTTACATTGCTCTCCCCTTTTAAAAAAAAACGATATTTATACAATAATCTAATAGGGTACCATTAATACAATACAAATGAGAAAATAACATCCTAACTACTTCAAGTTAGATGACGAATTTTTTTTCTTTACATTACAAATTTTTATACAGAACAAGTGTTATTATATATAAAAAAATTCAAAGATTAATACTTCAATTTTAGACAAACAATTACGCTAGACAAAGAATGATATTGTTAAATTTTTTACAAAATTTTTATTTTTCTGTGGGAAAAAATTATGTACATAATGAATAGTAGGTAAAAGGAAAAAAATATAAATTATTTTCCAAAGTTACCCTGATCGTGCAGTCTATAACTAATTTTATTGACTATTGTAGGTAAAAAATCGAATTACGTAATGGATGATGTATAGACCTGTGGTCTAGTGTGTATTTGTGTGTATTAGATACAAAGTGTGTATCATAACTTTGAGGGACAGATTAGCGGAGAGGATTCTTAAATTAACTGAATAAATGCCTGAGCAAAAATTTATATATAGTAAGCAAAAAGGCTTAGGACTATATAAATAGCAGAGTTAGCACCTACACGCTATGAAATAGTTTGTGATATCGAATGATTTTAGAATAAGGTTTGTGTATATATATATATAGTGTGCATACATGCGTGTGTATGTGTAGAGATTTGGAAGGTTTTTGAATTAACAAAGTTTAAAAATAATGTATAATAATTAAGATGGGTTTTAGGGTTATAAATCTTTTGAGTCAATTATTGTTGTTATTATTATTATTATCATTATTATTATAAAATCCTTTAAGTTCAAGGTAGTATTTAAGTATTTAATTAAATCAGTTCCACGTATTAAGGTAATACAAAGAAATGTACTTAGAGGACTTACAATTGATGAAAGTAAATCTCACGGTTTAAAAATTGAATTTTTGAAGATGGAATTAAATTCGACTAGTAACATTCCTAGCTATATATGAACTATATAAACATTAACCAGAAGTATCGGTACGATAATTGAATTAAGAAAGTTAAGAATACAAATTAAAAATATAAATCAATTTATGCATTTTAATGAGCTAAACATAATTTTATAATATTCTTAAAAATAAAAGTAAATCGAACCTTAGATGAGTTTCGGCCAAGAATAAAAAGTGTTTTGAAATGGAAGGAAAGCATTTCGAACAATCTTTCTTTTAATAATTTCAGGTAAATTTTACATTAAAAATTATTTTTTATATACTAAAAAAAATATAAAAGGTTTAATAATTTTTTGCATGTTAAGTAGAAAAATCATACTCTTTCGTTGAATGTTGATAGAATTTGAATTATTTGATATTTTAGTCTGAAAACTTGTTTGCATATGATAAATACATATGTTTTATTGTGTAGAAGTTTTATTAAAATTAAATGACAAAAAAGAATAAACCAACTGAAATTTAGGGCCATGTGCGGTCCTACAGGTAAATTTCCCGACCATACAGAGCAAGATAAATTAGGTACATGATCGATTAATTATTACACTATTTCTGTCATCATATAATCGCAATAATTATAAAACTCGTTCCAACATTTGTAAAAACGGTTTTGGTTGCCAACAATAAAATATGTCATTTTACCTATATATTTTTATACGCAACAATGGCATGAAAAAGAAGACAAATCGGTCCATTTCCTTCTTACAACAAAACAAAGAAAGGTTAACTAAAGCGCAACCCGGTCAATTCAGGTTGAATTAAATTATCTTTACAAAAAAAAAGTTGAATTAAATTCTTAAATTACATTTTCTAAATTAAATTCTCTTAACTTACAAAGAAAAGTTGAATTCAATGACTGCATTGAAATGACTTGGGACTTAAAACTGACTTCTTAAAAACTAACTGCTTCAAAACTAACTGCTTCAAAACTAACTGCTTCAAAACTACTGCTTCAAAACTAACTGCTTCAAAACTAACTGCTTTAAAACTAACTCCTTCAAAACTACTTCTTCAAAACTAACTTCTTCAAAACTGGCTTCTTCAAAACTGGCTTCTTCAAAACTGGGGCGGTTGTCCCTCTTGGATGCAACCTATTGACTTGACCTCTTATCAAGTATTTCTATGAATCTCTGGGGCGGTTGTCCCTTTGGCGCAACCTTCTGACTTGACCTCTTATCAAGTATTTCTATAAATCTCTGGGGGCGGTTGTCCATCTTGGCGCAACCTTCTGACTTGACCTCTTGTCAAGTATTTCTATAAATCTCTGGGGCGGTTGTCCATCTTGGCGCAAACTTCTGACTTGACCTCTTGTCAAGTATTTCTATAAATCTCTGGGGCGGTTGTCCATCTTGGCGCAACCTTCTGACTTGACCTCTTGTCAAGTATTCTGAAACTATCTGACTTGAACGCTTGTCAAGTATTCTGAACTGTAACTTGAACTCTTATCAAGTATTCTTGAAACTTAACTGTCTAACTTGAACGCTTGTCAAGTATTCTGAAACTTAAACTATCTAACTTGAACGCTTGTCAAGTATCTTTATCTTTATAAATCTCTGGGGTTTGGTTGTCCCTTTTGGATGCAACCAACTGAAAACTGATTTGCAACTTATTTGCAACGAAAACTGACTTCAAAACTGACTTGCAACTTATTTGCAACGAAAACTGACTTCAAAACTGACTTGCAACTATTTGCAACGAAAACTGACTTCAAAACTGACTTGCAACTTCTTTGCAACTAAAACTGACTTCAAAACTGACTTGCAACTTATTTGCAACTAAAACTGACTTCAAACTGACTTGCAACTTATTTGCAACGAAAACTGACTTCAAAAACTGACTTGCAACTTCTTTGCAACTAAAACTGACTTCAAAACTGACTTGCAACTTCTTTGCAACTAAAACTGACTTCAAAACTTCTTTGCAACTAAAACTGACTTCAAAACTTCTTTGCAACTAAAACTGACTTCAAAACTTCTTTGCAGCTTCTTTGCAACTAAAACTGACTTGCAACTTCTTTGCAACGAAAACTGACTTCAAAACTGACTTGCAACTTCTTTGCACTAAAACTGACTTCAAAACTGACTTGCAACTTCTTTGCAACTAAACTGACTTCAAAACTGACTTCAAATATCTCTCTAAATCTATAAACTCTCTATAAACACTCTCTCTCTAATTTGCAAGTCAATTCAATTCAGTAATTGAAAAATTTGCAAACAAAAATATAAAATGTAAACATTTCACTCTGGTATTATTATGTTTGGTACATAAAATAAAATTATTCTATACTGAATATAACAGTGAAAATAACTCTGAAATTAACTCTCTTTTGAAATTAACTCTCTTTTTGAAATTAACTCTCTTTTTGAAATTAACTCTCTTTTTTAAATTAACTCTCTTTTTGAAATTAACTCTCTTTTTTGAAATTAACTCTCTTTTTGAATTAACTCTCTTTTTGAAATTAACTCTCTTTTTGAAATTAAACTCTCTTTTGAAATAACTCTCTTTTGAAATTAACTCTCTTTTGAAATTAACTCTGTTACAATTAACTCTCTGTTACAATTAACTCCCTGTTACAATTAACTTCTCTGTTACACTAAGGAAATGTATCACTAGTGTCTGAAGTGTTCACTGTGTTTTCTTGTAAATTCTGACTTAATACTCATTATTAACTGTTAATAATACTGACTTTTCAGTGTTTATAATTACTTAAGAAAACAAATGTACTTAACAAAATTTTCTATGGGGAAATCCTTAGAGACGTGTCCTGAAGACGTGTCTTGCTGGCCACTTGTTCTTGGGATGAAAACTAGGCGTAGAGAACTTGGAGTCGTGACACACCGGTCAAGGGTGGATGTTACGAACAAGAAGTCGTGACACGCCGGTCAAATGGTTTTATCCTGATAAATCTTCTTTTATAAATCTTCTTTTATAAATCTTCTTTATAAATCTTCTTTTATAAATCTTCTTCTTATCCTGGTAAAGGGTCGCCAGCTGTTAGAATCCTCTTCTTAAAATAATCTTCTTAAAATATTCTTCTAATCCTGGTTAAGGGTCGTCAATTGTTAACCCCTCCGTCTATGGCCCTGATTCGGTTCGGATCGACGGGGGTTCTAGTTACGGAGGCAAGCAACGGATATTTCTTCTGTTACTTTTCTTCTATAATTTTCTAATTCTTTCTCTGATACTTTATAACTTATCGACTTTATTAAGTTCCTCTGACGATAGCCCAACTCGAGGGGGAAAAATAAAAAGTTTCTCTTACTGTAAATTTACTTCTTAAAAATATACAGGTACTGCTCTGAATTTACAGGGGTAGAGGTTCGACCTCCCTCCCCGCAGCGAGGCTGCTAACCAGGGGAGTCTCTTAGCAGTGACCAAGGCAAAGTCTCGTAATGAAGTGTCCTTCATTTTACAAATACATGTATAAAATATGCCTGAATGTTGGGGGATGGCAGTTGGAGGTTAAGTTTCCCCCCTTTTAAACACGATCAGGTGTTTGAAAGTTTCCAAATAAAAAAAATAAATAAAAATAAAAATAAAAACTAATCTTATTTTTTTTGCCACGTCTTCATTTCTGAAGGCGATATTATTTCACGACTGAGTACATTTTTGTTTGGGTTTATTACAATTATGATTTCGATTATGGATTACTTCCCATTCGCTTATGATTGTCCCTTACAGGTCTATTAAAGTACATTCTTACATTATATATAAAGTCATTACATTCAATTATAGTTTCATTGAAGTACATTACAAGTTATTATTAATTAAAGTATTAGTTAATTACAATTAAACAGTTACTATAGCTTTGTTTTGTTTTTACAGTGTTTCATATTAATAGACAATTAAGATGTTAGAAATATAATACAAAGTACATGGCACACATGATATAGATTCATATACATAATGTTATAATATGTTTAACATGTTATAAATTTGGATCAGAGCGAAAGGGGATGTTTATCTTAGAAACGTTCGGTTCTGCTGATTCGCGAATTTGAGCATTTAACTGCTGTAAGCCTAATGAATGCCCTGTGAGGGTGAACGCACTTAAAAAAAAAAGAAAAAAATACATGTGGACGTATTTTACATGTAAGTAACAGAATAGGTTGTGTGCGTAATATAGACGCGCGTAAAATATGGACTGATAGGTTGATAGGTATCAGTAGACAATAGGTAGGAAACAACATAAATAATGATGTATAGAAAATGAAGTTTTTTTTTTTTTTTTTATTATTATTATTATTCTTATTATTATTATTAAAGAATTTACCATACATTCAATACGGAAGATGTCCAAATACTAAACACGTGATTCAGTGTTCAAGGTATGGAAAACGTGAAGAGAATTAAGTTACTTTATGACGTCATAGTTATTGAATTTTGTACGTATAATACAAAGCATTATTAGGAAGATTTACAAGAACGAATTAGAGGCAAAGAGTTATATGCAATGTGTATGCATAATCTAGGGACGAGGGTGAGATGCAAGACAATCATAATTAATTAATAACTTCTATAACAAATAAAAATGGATACGACTAAACCATAGGTATGGTAGATCGTAGGGTTTTGACACGATCAAAAATAGGAAGCCACAAGTAAAATTATTATCCAAACTCGCGTTAAGCGATTTTGGTTCTTATGTAAAAATGAATATTGATTATTCATTTCATTTTTACATTGCTCTCCCCTTTTAAAAAAAAACGATATTTATACAATAATCTAATAGGGTACCATTAATACAATACAAATGAGAAAATAACATCCTAACTACTTCAAGTTAGATGACGAATTTTTTTCTTTACATTACAAATTTTTATACAGAACAAGTGTTATTATATAATATAAAAATTCAAAGATTAATACTTCAATTTTAGACAAACAATTACGCTAGACAAAGAATGATATTGTTAAATTTTTTACAAAATTTTTATTTTTCTGTGGGAAAAAATTATGTACATAATGAATAGTAGGTAAAAGGAAAAAAATATAAATTATTTTCCAAAGTTACCCTGATCGTGCAGTCTATAACTAATTTTATTGACTATTGTAGGTAAAAAATCGAATTACGTAATGGATGATGTATAGACCTGTGGTCTAGTGTGTATTTGTGTGTATTAGATACAAAGTGTGTATCATAACTTTGAGGGACAGATTAGCGGAGAGGATTCTTAAATTAACTGAATAAATGCCTGAGCAAAAATTTATATATAGTAAGCAAAAAGGCTTAGGACTATATAAATAGCAGAGTTAGCACCTACACGCTATGAAATAGTTTGTGATATCGAATGATTTTAGAATAAGGTTTGTGTATATATAGTATATATAGTGTGCATACATGCGTGTGTATGTGTAGAGATTTGGAAGGTTTTTGAATTAACAAAGTTTAAAAATAATGTATAATAATTTAAGATGGGTTTTAGGGTTATAAAATTTTGAGTCAATTATTGTTGTTATTATTATTATTATCATTATTATTATAAAATCCTTTAAGTTCAAGGTAGTATTTAAGTATTTAATTAAATCAGTTCCACGTATTAAGGTAATACAAAGAAATGTACTTAGAGGACTTACAATTGATGAAAGTAAATCTCACGGTTTAAAAATTGAATTTTTGAAGATGGAATTAAATTCGACTAGTAACATTCCTAGCTATATATGAACTATATAAACATTAACCAGAAGTATCGGTACGATAATTGAATTAAGAAAGTTAAGAATACAAATTAAAAATATAAATCAATTTATGCATTTTAATGAGCTAAACATAATTTTATAATATTCTTAAAAATAAAAGTAAATCGAACCTTAGATGAGTTTCGGCCAAGAATAAAAAGTGTTATTGAAATGGAAGGAAAGCATTTCGAACAATTTTTCTTTTAATAATTTCAGGTAAATTTTACATTAAAAATTATTTTTTATATACTAAAAAAAAATATTAAAAAGGTTTAATAATTTTTTGCATGTTAAGTAGAAAAATCATACTCTTCGTTTGAATGTTGATAGAATTTGAATTATTTGATATTTTAGTCTGAAAACTTGTTTGCATATGATAAATACATATGTTTTATTGTGTAGAAGTTTTATTAAAATTAAATGACAAAAAAGAATAAACACAACTGAAATTTAGGGCCATGTGCGGTCCTACAGGTAAATTTCCCGACCATACAGAGCAAGATAAATTAGGTACATGATCGATTAATTATTACACTATTTCTGTCATCATATAATCGCAATAATTATAAAACTCGTTACCAACATTGTAAAAACGGTTTTGGTTGCCAACAATAAAATATGTCATTTTACCTATATATTTTATACGCAACAATGGCATGAAAAAGAAGACAAATCGGTCCATTTCCTTCTTACAACAAAACAAAGAAAGGTTAACTAAAGACGCAACCCGGTCAATTCAGGTTGAATTAAATTATCTTTACAAAAAAAAAGGTTGAATTAAATTCTTAAATTACATTTTCTTAAATTAAATTCTCTTAACTTACAAAGAAAAAGTTGAATTCAATTGACTGCATTGAAATGACTTGGGACTTAAAAACTGACTTCTTAAAAACTAACTGCTTCAAAACTAACTGCTTCAAAACTAACTGCTTCAAAACTAACTGCTTCAAAACTAACTGCTTCAAAACTAACTGCTTTAAAACTAACTCCTTCAAAACTAACTTCTTCAAAACTAACTTCTTCAAAACTGGCTTCTTCAAAACTGGCTTCTTCAAAACTGGGGCGGTTGTCCCTCTTGGATGCAACCTATTGACTTGACCTCTTATCAAGTATTTCTATGAATCTCTGGGGCGGTTGTCCCTTTTGGCGCAACCTTCTGACTTGACCTCTTATCAAGTATTTCTATAAATCTCTGGGGGCGGTTGTCCATCTTGGCGCAACCTTCTGACTTGACCTCTTGTCAAGTATTTCTATAAATCTCTGGGGCGGTTGTCCATCTTGGCGCAACCTTCTGACTTGACCTCTTGTCAAGTATTTCTATAAATCTCTGGGGCGGTTGTCCATCTTGGCGCAACCTTCTGACTTGACCTCTTGTCAAGTATTCTGAAACTATCTGACTTGAACGCTTGTCAAGTATTCTGAACTGTAACTTGAACTCTTATCAAGTATTCTTGAAACTTAACTGTCTAACTTGAACGCTTGTCAAGTATTCTGAAACTTAAACTATCTAACTTGAACGCTTGTCAAGTATCTTTATCTTTATAAATCTCTGGGGTTTGGTTGTCCCTTTTGGATGCAACCAACTGAAAACTGATTTGCAACTTATTTGCAACGAAAACTGACTTCAAAACTGACTTGCAACTTATTTGCAACGAAAACTGACTTCAAAACTGACTTGCAACTTATTTGCAACGAAAACTGACTTCAAAACTGACTTGCAACTTCTTTGCAACTAAAACTGACTTCAAAACTGACTTGCAACTTATTTGCAACTAAAACTGACTTCAAAACTGACTTGCAACTTATTTGCAACGAAAACTGACTTCAAAACTGACTTGCAACTTCTTTGCAACTAAAACTGACTTCAAAACTGACTTGCAACTTCTTTGCAACTAAAACTGACTTCAAAACTTCTTTGCAACTAAAACTGACTTCAAAACTTCTTTGCAACTAAAACTGACTTCAAAACTTCTTTGCAGCTTCTTTGCAACTAAAACTGACTTGCAACTTCTTTGCAACGAAAACTGACTTCAAAACTGACTTGCAACTTCTTTGCAACTAAAACTGACTTCAAAACTGACTTGCAACTTCTTTGCAACTAAAACTGACTTCAAAACTGACTTCAAATATCTCTCTAAATCTATAAACTCTCTATAAACACTCTCTCTCTTAATTTGCAAGTCAATTCAATTCAGTAATTGAAAAAATTTGCAAACAAAAATATAAAATGTAAACATTTCACTCTGGTATTATTATGTTTGGTACATAAAATAAAATTATTCTATACTGAATATAACAGTGAAAATAACTCTGAAATTAACTCTCTTTTGAAATTAACTCTCTTTTTGAAATTAACTCTCTTTTTGAAATTAACTCTCTTTTTGAAATTAACTCTCTTTTTGAAATTAACTCTCTTTTTGAAATTAACTCTCTTTTTGAAATTAACTCTCTTTTGAAATTAACTCTCTTTTTGAAATTAACTCTCTTTTTGAAATTAACTATCTTTTTGAAATTAACTCTCTTTTTGAAATTAACTCTCTTTGAAATTAACTCTCTTTTGAAATTAACTCTCTTTTGAAATTAACTCTCTTTTGAAATTAACTCTGTTACAATTAACTCTCTTTTGAAATTAACTCTGTTACAATTAACTCTCTGTTACAATTAACTCTCTGTTACACTAAGGAAAATGTATCACTAGTGTCTGAAGTGTTCACTGTGTTTCTTGTAAATTCTGACTTAATACTCATTATTAACTGTTAATAATACTGACTTTTCAAGTGTTTATAAATTACTTAAGAAAACAAAATGTACTTAACAAAATTTTCTATGGGGAAATCCTTAGAGACGTGTCCTGAAGACGTGTCTTGCTGGCCACTTGTTCTTGGATGAAAACTAGGCGTAGAGAACTTGGAGTCGTGACACACCGGTCAAGGGTGGATGTTACGAACAAGAAGTCGTGACACGCCGGTCAAATGGTTTTATCCTGATAAATCTTCTTTTATAAATCTTCTTTTATAAATCTTCTTTTATAAATCTTCTTTTATAAATCTTCTTTTATAAATCTTCTTCTTATCCTGGTAAAGGGTCGCCAGCTGTTAGAATCCTCTTCTTAAAATAATCTTCTTAAAATATTCTTCTAATCCTGGTTAAGGGTCGTCAATTGTTAACCCCTCCGTCTATGGCCCTGATTCGGTTCGGATCGACGGGGGTTCTAGTTACGGAGGCAAGCAACGGATATTTCTTCTGTTACTTTTCTTCTATAATTTTCTAATTCTTTCTCTGATACTTTATAACTTATCGACTTTATTAAGTTCCTCTGACGATAGCCCAACTCGAGGGGGAAAAATAAAAAGTTTCTCTTACTGTAAATTTACTTCTTAAAAATATACAGGTACTGCTCTGAATTTACAGGGGTAGAGGTTCGACCTCCCTCCCCGCAGCGAGGCTGCTAACCAGGGAGTCTCTTAGCAGTGACCAAGGCAAAGTCTCGTAATGAAGTGTCCTTCATTTTACAAATACATGTATAAAATATGCCTGAATGTTGGGGGATGGCAGTTGGAGGTTAAGTTTCCCCCCTTTTAAACACGATCAGGTGTTTGAAAGTTTCCAAATAAAAAATAAAATAAAAATAAAAATAAAAACTAATCTTATTTTTTTTTGCCACGTCTTCATTTCTGAAGGCGATATTATTTCACGACTGAGTACATTTTTGTTTGGGTTTATTACAATTATGATTTCGATTATGGATTACTTCCCATTCGCTTATGATTGTCCCTTACAGGTCTATTAAAGTACATTCTTACATTATATATAAAGTCATTACATTCAATTATAGTTTCATTGAAGTACATTACAAGTTATTATTAATTAAAGTATTAGTTAATTACAATTAAACAGTTACTATAGCTTTGTTTTGTTTTTACAGTGTTTCATATTAATAGACAATTAAGATGTTAGAAATATAATACAAAGTACATGGCACACATGATATAGATTTATATACATAATGTTATAATATGTTTAACATGTTATAAATTTGGATCAGAGCGAAAGGGGATGTTTATCTTAGAAACGTTCGGTTCTGCTGATTCGCGAATTTGAGCATTTAACTGCTGTAAGCCTAATGAATGCCCTGTGAGGGTGAACGCACTTAAAAGAAAAAATAAAAAAATACATGTGGACGTATTTTACATGTAAGTAACAGAATAGGTTGTGTGCGTAATATAGACGCGCGTAAAATATGGACTGATAGGTTGATAGGTATCAGTAGACAATAGGTAGGAAACAACATAAATAATGATGTATAGAGAATGAAGTTTTTTTTTTCTTTTTATTATTATTATTATTCTATTATTATTATTAAAGAATTTACCATACATTCAATACGGAAGATGTCCAAATACTAAACACGTGATTCAGTGTTCAAGGTATGGAAAACGTGAAGAGAATTAAGTTACTTTATGACGTCATAGTTATTGAATTTTGTACGTATAATACAAAGCATTATTAGGAAGATTTACAAGAACGAATTAGAGGCAAAGTTATATGCAATGTGTATGCATAATCTAGGGACGAGGGTGAGATGCAAGACAATCATAATTAATTAATAACTTCTATAACAAATAAAAATGGATACGACTAAACCATAGGTATGGTAGATCGTAGGGTTTTGACACGATCAAAAATAGGAAGCCACAAGTAAAATTATTATCCAAACTCGCGTTAAGCGATTTTGGTTCTTATGTAAAAATGAATATTGATTATTCATTTCATTTTTACATATATATATGATCAAAAAATAAAATAAAAAATAATAATAGTATAAGAAATACGAAACGAAAAACATAAATGTATATAATCAGAAAAAAAAATAATATAAGAAATACAAAACGATGGAGTATAATCATCAAAATAATAGTTCAGACGAAATATATACACACAATTATATTAAATAATTAAATATATTGAGGCTTTCTTTAGACAAAACATCAGATACAAGTTTATAAACACTCCTTTCCAATCGAGTGTTTATTTTTACCGACCCGGGCTTTTCATTTGTGATCACTTCTTCACATTGCATAGTGGCAGTTGAAATAATCTTCTAAGTCGTAACGACATCTGCCCATTATATAAAGAAACAGTTCTTCAGGTAAACTCATTGCACCTGTATAAGTTTGCTTCCTCTTTTCAAGGCATCATCTGTAAATTATTCACAGAAAACAAAAATAACTACAAATTTTACTGTAGAGATGAATGAGTAGGAAAACTGAACCGCGCATCCGATGTTTTAGACGAGGCGACCCTGGTTGCTACTTACAACGACTCGCCATTGAAACGATCTATGTACATTGTACACCCTTCTAAAGGCCTGGAGATGCCTGGTAACCTTAAAAGTATAGTAACATCAGACTTTTCAATTAACCACTGTTAATTTGAATGTCATTAATTTTATTTCGCAATCGTTGTTAAAAATGATAATTATATGTAAAATCTGAAAACAACTTTCATAGTGTGATTTAAATATCGAAAGACTTTTCGAATGACAATTTACAATAAATCATGGATTATTCTATAGACTATAGAGAACTTATTACCTTCATTGCAGAACATTATATTCAAACCACAAAGCTCCTAATTTTTATCCCATCTTTATATATATATATATATATATATATATATATATATATATATACAGTATATTCAGAAAGATTCTCAGGAAGGAAGATTAGATGACTTATGGCGTTATATATATATATATATATATATATATATATATATATGGTGGAGCAACAAGCTTGACCATCGCCAGAATAAACAATTCTGGCGGAAGCAAAACCAAGGCCAAGGTGTGTGTACATATATATATAGTATGTCTGTCTTACTTTATTCTTATTTGTTCTTTTAGATAGGAAGAAAAATAAACAGAAAAGAGAAATAAACGAATAAGATAACTCATATATATATATATATATATATATAAGAATCACATAATTTGAAAGAGTTACCAGTACAAACGACATGAAAATGTATTTAAAACTGCTAAAATATCGATTTGGTATCTTACCGCAATAAATCTCGATCCCACACAAGTTTTTTTTTACGTTTCCCAAACGAGAAAAATTTATTCTATGAACCATAATTATTTGAAACATTTTATTTTTGTGAGAAAAATAACTCCGATTTATTTCAGTACCTATGTTCCAGACATTTATTTCTCCTACGAGTGAATTTTTATAAAGATAAACACATGAGATTGCCACAGTACTTTTCACGTTCTTAAGTAAACGTTACTTAATATCGTATATCCCATTCATTTTATCTACCGCTTAGATAATATTCCACACCACTGCAGTTATTTTAGACGATTCAGAAAAAAAAAATTATTTATGTATTTCGAATGGACTTTCACATCTCCAAGAGCATTTCCTCGTAATCACAGGTACATGCATGAGCCTATAATACATGTAAATTTGTTTTTTCCACAGATCATTTTATAAGATAAACGTCCATATGCGACACAGGTTTTCTTTAGAAGGGAAACAATAAAATTCTCTCTCTCTCTGTGTCACACACAAATATTTTAGGAACTTACCAAAAGTTATATTGTATAAAATGAAAAAAGTATCTTTACCCCGAATAATAAAAGTACATCTATATAAAAACACTTAAACCGTACATGATACTAAACTCACAAGTAAAAAGAAAAATTATTCCACGATTTTTCATGTATTCAGAAGTACATCTCGTCAGGGAATGATTGTTCTCTCTTCTCTCTCTTTTGCGCGGTTATTTCATTGAGATTAATGAAGCTCATATACAGAGTTTACTTTATCTATAAGATCTGAGTAGAATGGGCGCAAAATGGATGAGTGCAATGCAATTGCAAATTTTGGTCAATGTTGTAAAGGCATTATTGAAGTGGTTATGCAACAAGGGGGAACGTTGCAATCTGTTATGCACCGAGGGGAATGTTGCAAGTTGTTATGTAATAATGGGATTGTTGCAAGTTGCTATACAATAAGGGAAATGTTGCAAGTTGTTATGAAACAAAGGGGAGGGTGATGTTGCAAGAGCAACAAGGGATTATGCAACTTGGAGGCGGAGTTATCCCCCAAGAGAAAGACAGAGGAGAAGGAGAGAAAGGAAGAGGAGAGTTGTTCGCCTGGCAGGAGCCAAGCGCATATTAAGACTTCAGCCGAGCGGGCGTTGTCTTAATATGTTCCTAATCAGCCAGTTGACTTATCTGGCTGAGTTGCCAGATTGCGCTATTTATTAATTAAAGCATATATTCCGGCTTAACCTGCCAGTTGGCGTATCAGGATGAGTTATCAGTTTGCGCTATTTGTTTAATTAAAGCATATATTCTGACTTAACCTGCCAGTTAGCGTATCTGGTTGAGTTGCCAGATCGCGCTATTTATTTAATTAAAGCATATATTCTGGCTCAATCCGCCAGTTGGCTTAAAAGGCGTGAATGGCTCGTTCAGGTGAACAGGTTGAGTTGCCAGATAGCGCTATTTATATAATTAATGCATATTTTCTGGTTTATAAATCAGCTTTAGAAGCCATCCAATTGATATAATTAAATACCGTGTACAACCAAAAAGAATTAAATAAAACACCATTACATCATTTTGTTTATTTAGGCGAATTAATGGAAATATATAGAAAATAAATATACAATGGAATATATATGATCAAAAATAATAATAGCATATGGACGATGAATATATAATAAATATACAATGGAATATATATATATGATCAAAAAATAATAGCATAAGAAACACGAACGGGAAATATATCAAAAATATACAAAACGTTGTATTATCAATATATTAGTACAGGAAATATATATATATATATATATATACACACAGTTATATTAAATAATTAAATATATTGAAATAATAATATACGAAACGTATAATCAAATGCATATTAGTACAGGATATATATATATATATATATATATATATATATATATTAAATAATTAAATATATATCAGTTATGTTCTACGCGGTATATTAAATAATTGAAAATAATAATATATATACACAATTAAATAATTAAATATGCATCCTTTATGTTCTACGGTGCAAAACGCTAACCTCACACCTAATAGAGTCTACATTCACATCGATATTACTTTGTACTATGTGGTAAAACCGTCCAAGCAATACTTCACCGTTTAACTGATACGGATGCATATACTCGACATAAATGGCTTTCATATCGTTCAATACTATTTTTGTGCCCACTTTACATTCGGTTGGCAAGTTATCTTTAAACACGGCTAGAATACATTCAAAAGCACGCACAAAGAGGTCATCGTTAACCACATCATTATTAAATACAAGTTTATAAACACGCCTTTCTAATCGAGGGGTTTTTTCTTACCGTCCCGAGCTTTTCAATCGTGAACTCTTCTTCACTCTGCATAGCGGCAATTGAAATAATCTTCAAAGTCGTAACGACAGCTATTCATTATATAGAGGTACAGCTCTTCAGGATGAACAGTGTAGGCAAGCTCTGCTTTGTACCGCTCAAGTGCTTTGTACCAAACTTCAGGATATTTCGAAGAATCTAAACCTTTTAAATATGCATCCAGCTCTAGACCATTCTCGCCTTGTTCATTCCTACACGATAAATCCGTCGAGCAGAGCGGTGTATGCGTATTCAAGAACCGTGTCAAAACAAACCATATCCATAACACGTTAGTCTAATATAGGCTTCAGCTTGCGGAATCCGACGATTTCAAACATTCTGTCGGGGATGAAACGGTTTCGCGTAGGGACAAGAACGTTATTATCAGATGCATTCTTCCACATCAGTCGTACGTCAATGCATGGCTGTTCGTTATTTATACAAAACGTGCAAACAACGGCATATGAGGGGGCGTCACTAATCTGCTCTCGTCTTGTACCTACTTTACACCTGCAGGTATTTTATAACGGTCCTCTCCCCACTTCTCAACTATCACGTAGACTCTATTCATCTCCTCAACACTTAAATAAAGAACATTACGTTTACCAGAGTTTGCTTGCCTGCAAATCGTTTCAAGTGCATAGTTAATGTTGCGCCTGAACACGCGCAATAACTTCGTCACGGAGACCTCGTACGAGGCATTGAGAATGCTTCTCAAAGGAAGTTCCATCGTATTCGCACGTCCACACGGTTCAAGCTCTGAGATGACTATGAGCCACAGGTGGACGGATCGGCTCGACGGGCGGAGTGAGTCACGCTGGTCAAACGTGTACGGGTTTGTTCGAACTCGTGTGTTCCGTTAGGTACACGGGTGGGCGGCTCGCTGAGAGGGCGCGCGTCTCACTGCTAAAGCGTGTACAGGCTTGTTCGAACACTTGTGCTCTTGGACAAACAGAATTTTCCACTACATGAAACAATACCGGCTTTAATGTTTTAGCATTCACCAGACGTTCATTTCCACAAACTAAACATCTTAACAATCCGGTGCACTATTTGAGAGAAACATTTGCTCATATTTATCCTTTTTATTTAACAAGCGATACTTGTCTCTAAAGTCTGTTAAAAACTCACACAGCCCATTAGCCACAACCTCACTACAAACTTCATGATATATAGTGGTAAAAATACTTAAGATTCTCCATGATGACAAGATTTACATTCTCATCCGTAGGGTCCGAGTAGTCGGTATGGTGTAACATGACATAATATCGCTTGTCACACCACTCATCAACAAGACTCACTATCCATAACCGTTGCGTATCTTCTAAACGTGTTGCTTCTTCTACTTCGCGGTATATGTGAGCCTTTATAAAGGTTAGGTCTATAACATACTTCAATACATCGTCTGTACTACGAAATCCTACAATGCCCTCGCCAGAATACCCGTAGAGTATTTGAACATCTTGGTCCTTCGCACGACTCAATGTTCCCTTAAAAGTGTCAAAGGAGAAGGAATAGGGAGTTTTTCAGTATCCACCACATCTTGGCACTTTGCCGAATACCACTTCATAAATGTTGAACACGCAATATTAAAGGTAGCCATTACTATTTTTCTTCTACGCGGGAGAATACACGTCTGAGCTCAAGGGTATGCAGAGGTCAACTGAGCACGCAGGGATAGAGATATGCTCAGGTAGCGGCAGGACTCACGTTGCCGATCTTACAGTGGGCGGGCTTAGCTTTTTACTGTACACACACACACACGCACGCACGCAAAGGAGAAAATGAAACCTTAATTGGAGCAAATATACGTGATAAATAAACATATCAATACACATATATATATAAATACAATCAAGGATTAAGGTAGCCAAAGGGTACGGTATCATAGGTACCAGGCACCTGGTAACGTTTCCTATAGGTGTTACGGCATACCTTCGTGCCCCTAAGTTCCTTCACACACCCAGTTTCTTCGCCCGAAAATTGTGCGTCCCCACAGTCAGTTGGGGTAGCTGGTCACCCTCATCTTCCAAGCACACTAGTTCCTTCAACGAGTCAAAGTTAACGACTCGACGGTTCGCATGGTTAAGCGTGATACCCTTAGCCTTCACGATATACTTCGTATCATCCCCTACCCTCACCCGTACCCCATAGGTTTTTGGCCCTGTTGACACAAACGAGTCTGCGTATGCACCATCACCATACTCATCCTTGATCTCGTCAGTTAGCTCTCCGAGGAACTCCCCAATAGCGGGCATGTATTCACCTTCCCTCGCTGTGAATATCACGCTATCTGTGTCAGCGTACAAACCCTCCGTCCAAGAGAGTGCAATAGGCCCCAAAGTTTGATGCGGTAGGCCGTCGTGAAACTGGCTACAGGTATGTTTGTAACCCGTGAGGTATCTGTGGCCAATTCGGTATTGTTGTACTTTATTATGTAAGTATTACCTACATTCACGATCTCCATAACCTCTTTATCGGGGCGTTGGCATAATCCCAGACTTCACTATAACTTTGTGCCAAATGGACGTTCCCTTTGCCGGTTCTGCGCAAACTTTCCCCAAAGACTGTTTAGACACAACTTTGCACTAAAGCGCTTGCCAGGATTCTTAACAATTTGGGATTGGTCAAGCTGTATACCTTCATGGGCACGGTAACGCTGAATATAAGCCGTTTTTTCATCTTCGGTATCAACCCCTCGCGGATATCCTGACGCCTCAACCTTATCCTTCAAAAAAGCGTTTATATATGGTGTGAAAAGGTTGGGTAGCTTCTGAAACCTCCACACCTCATGTATCTTCATTATTCTATACCCATGGCGAACGGCTAGGGCCAGCTCAGGGCTTGTATATACACCTCTGATCTTACGCTGGTGGGTTGTATGGTCACAATCACCGTTGTTCTCTTCTGCGCACTTCACGCACAGGGGAAACATGAGCTTGTGATCTATAACGACGGGTAAGATCGGCATCCATAAATCGCGAGGGGGAGCACGTCTACGAAGAGAGTCCAAAGTAGCGCTCATTCAAGTTGGTATGGTGGACCCACCATTTTTTCAGGTGCACCTACGGGGTACGGATTGTTCTTCATCACGTAGGGGTATAAAGAACAGAAGTCGTAGTAATGGAGTTTCACACCCTCCGTAGGCGGAAAGTATAGCTTGAAGGGATTTGTACGCCCTCCGAACAAGCTATCACCGCATTTGAGAGGATCCAGCACCATTGAACGTTTGATCGTGTTTATTTCTTCACGGTACTGTCCATCTGTTTCCATCCGTGCATCATACTCATGCTCCCACAAGACTTTGTGAGTGAACTGGGAGCCTATAAGTTGATCGCGAGTGCGGGTCCAGGCAAGACAGTCGGCAGGAGATCTACCGTGGATATCTCCTACGATTCCACACTCAGGACGGGGGCATCCATGCCACCAGCAACCGTTAAAGGAGTACACAGTCTTCTCACCAGTGGCACGGTTTTCACTTAGACCATCAACCCAAAAAACACGACCATTAACCTTAATGAGTACTTCACCCGTGTTGCGGGCATGCTTTATGTATACACTTGTCTGCTGCTGTAGGTGTATGAGCCAGTAAATAGCCTTGTTCCCATAACTGTGGGGATTGTTTCTGTGGATAACGGCTGAGGTGTCTATAGGCACGAAGTTATTCTTGAACACCGTAAAACATAATGAGGCGATGGTTGCGACTTGCAACGGATCGCATTTGAAACGACCTATGTACATCCTTCTAAAGGCCTGGAAACATACTCTAAGCACGCGCACATCATTCACGCAATAACGCTTACATTCATGAGCTACATTATAAGGATTACATTCATTAAAACTGTTGTAGTATCGCTCAAAATCTTCACGTTCATCTGTACTCATACATTCATAGTTAAAGTAATGTTTGGGTGGAGGTAGTCCTATGTAATTTAAAGTTTCGCTAATGAGGAATGTGTAAGGGAAATATCATTTTGAAACTTCAGCGGCTACGCCCATCACCTTGAGCAGCTTTGCTAATTTACAAGGTGTGAATAATAAAGTGTTTTTAAACTATACATTACCTCTTATTTGCATCTGTATTAGTTTGTTGCCTCTTTTCAAGGGATCACCTGTAAATATCTCAGATGACTCGTGCTCAAGCAACTCCTTATAAAGGAACTGTGTGTCAAATTTCGCCCCGTTATGGGCAAATATACACAGTCATTTTTTTAACTTGTCCGCTAACTTGACAATATAGGACACAAAGAGTTTCACAGGGCTATCGTGGGCATTCGTTTTAAAAACGTTTGTCCGTTTACCACATTTGTGACACTCATCACACTCGCTCTCCATACACTCATCACAGATAGTCTGGCTTACAAGTAAATGTGGAATAACCTCTTTGGTTTCAGCATTCGTATATGTTTCTATATCGTAGTACACAGTTATACAAGGGCTGTTTTTAGGCTTGGCGTCTTTCATATAACATACATGCTTTACTCCAACCGCCTTATATTTCTCATGGCATGTAGAACAGTGAATTTCATCACATTTATGCTTGAAATTCCCCAATTATCCATCATATGAAACATACCACATTCACAGATTCTCATTTTCCTGCACGTGCCAATTGATTTATGGAGCTCAAAACAGTTATTATTGAAAAATGTGCGTCTACACACATCACAATCCCTCTTCTCAGCTTCAACTACACGGCTTTCACATTTGGAGCTTTTACACTGCTCACATACCATGTGGCAATCTTTACAATGTTTCACTATATCATCCGCAAACTCGATACAACCCTTACACAAATCATGATGTCGTCCATATTTTCGACTTTTATCATAACTCGCGTAAAGGTCCCTTATATTACGGATGGGTAGATATGTTGTTCCTGACAGCCCTAAAATAAGTAGGGGTCTTGTACGATCTCTCACACTGCTTTTAAAAACATACACAGTCCTACGACGATCATCCATTCCAAATACAACTATACGAGCATTCATTTCCTGTTCTACCCTTCTCAGCTCTTCAGGACCCATATTACACTCAAATTCAAGTTTACAGTCTACAGCTAGTTTACGGGCACGCTCCACTACCGTAGGCAACCAAATGTTTTTGACCCGTGTATTTAGTACAGTAAACATACGGGCCAAGACTACTGCTATAAAGCCGCAACCACGATCGGCGTTTATATGCCGTCTATAAATAGCCTGAGAATTGAAGTTAAGAGTATAAGGTGTGGCACTATGACCCGCAACACGGAATACACGGTCAATATTTACCGTGAAGTTGTCCATATTGAAGGCTATACTACTTTGAGAGGCCTGCATTATACGGCCTAATATATACTCTATATCTTCAGCTGCCAAGCGTCTGAACGGTATTATTACCCAAAAATCATCTACATCTCCATCATCTGACCCGAATCCGAAGGACAGCCTCGTCCTGACTTCACGTTCGTCCGGTTCTGAAGGGCAAACTCTAAATACGTTCAACTATGCGCCGTAGTCCGTGTTCAACACCATTGCTATACATGGACCTAGGATCAACCCTGACTATATACCGATTTCTAGTCAAGGCCAGGGTGGGGGTAGAGGTGCTCACCAACTCGAATGTTATGCCATCCTCAACAAAACGAGAAGCTGCTGTGGAGGATGTGCCCGGAATTGAATAAGGGGCTATATTTGAGGAAGGTACTATTGTGGTGGTTGTATCGTAAGACGTAGAAGGTTGGGGCTCTATTACTGGTGATCTAACAACCGGCTCAACCCTCGCGCGCTTTATACCTGACGTGGTGGGCTCTTCATCGTACCTCCGCTTTGAACTGGCGCGTGCTACAGGTATCGCTGGTGAGGATTCGTCAGCGGGGATGGGTTCTGTAGCTGCACGGTCAACGGGTTCGTCCGTGATATCGATGATGGGGTGCTGTACATCGTCGTCATTCACGGTTCTGTGGAAGAAGAAAACAAAATACAAGGAGCAGCACTCAAAATTTGTAAAATTTTGTTAATGTCCCACTTAGGGGTGTGACGTGTTAGAAATGGATTCTGTAGAAAAATTCAGGTTCACGAGCCCATCCACATGTATTATATCTGGACCTACAGGATGTGGTAAAACTGTGTTTATGCTTAAAATCATTAAAGAAAAGGGAGATATGTTCTCAAAATTTGTGCATAAAGTTATATGGTGTTATTCAACGTATCAATCAGTGTTCAACGAGTACCAAGATGAACTCTTGTTCCACAAGGGGGTCTATGACGTTAATTTGTTAAAGGGAAATGAACATACAGTAATTGTAATTGACGATCTCATGTTGGAGATGGATAAAACGTTTGCCGAGACATTTACAGTGTTCTCCCACCATCTTAACATAAGCGTGTTCTTCATCAATCAGAATCTATTTTTCAAAAATAGATACATGCGCGATGTGTCGCTAAATACACAATATCTAGTCTTATTCGCGCAACGTAGAGATGTATCACAAATTGGGGTATTAACCAATCAAATGTTCCCGAATCAGCGTAAGGAGTTTTTGGAGGTTTATAAAGAGGGCACAAACCAGCGTCATGGATATTTGCTTTGTGACCTTCACCCGCGAAACACGTTTAGGGTGCTTCTAAGAACGAATATATTCTCAAGCGAGCCTGAAACGGTATATATTCCAGAATGACAAATAGGCTAAAGAAGTACCGTGAATTAATAAAATCTATCAACGAGTGCCCCGGGCACTGCAACAGATGTTTGTTAAAAATATCGACTCTGACTTTTTAAAATGCATCTGTGAAATGTCTTAATGTTATAAAATGTATTGTGCCAATGAAACCCTCTCAGAAGGATCGCTTACGTCATTACAAGAACATAATACGAGGGGTGCCAAGTACCTAGGGCGGAAGGCGTTACAAACAGGTTTTAACGCGTCAGAAGACATAATGGGTGGAACTAAGCATAAAGAAGCTCTAAAAAAACATTTAAAACGTACACGGGACGAAATCATCAAAGATGCAAGGAGAAAAATGCGTGGTGGCGGAAAGAAGAGATCTGCCAGGAAGAAGGGGTTACCATCACGTGGCGCTAAACGTAAAAGGAAATCAAAAAAGAAGTGCTCTAAGCGTATGAAACCTATGACTGATCATTTTTATAACTGATATAAGCTGAGGACACTACTCACACGAATCATAAACTGACTAATACTTGTCGAGGCAGGTGGCACTATTTCTAACTCGTCATGGCGCGTTTCATCCATCCGTGTAGTTCACAATGCTGTAAATCGGAACTGTCCCTCTTTGATATGCCCCCCACTCAAGTCTCTATTGAGCAAGCTACTTTATTACAATTAACCCATTAAACACAATTAGTTCGCCCAGTGCCCCTATAGAATTCGTGATACCCATCTCAGGCCTTTACTTTTTTGACCCGAGCTGCATGCACATGTACGCTAAACTGCGTATAGCCCATTCTGATGGAACAGACTGCGATGATAGTTACTCTGCCTACCCTGAAACCAACTTTTTACACTCCATATTCAGCCAGTTTGAAGTGTATTTAAACCAGGTTAACATCTCGGCAGGAACGGGGTACTACCACCTACGAGCTTATCTGGAAAATGTCCTCAACTTTTCAAAAGAAGCGAAGGACACCTTTTAACCTCCGAGGGGTATTAGTCCAGTGCTGGGCAAGTTCCGCACACCTTCCGCACCTCCGCACATTCGCACTGCGCGGAAGCGCGAAATGGTGTGCGGAGGTGCGGTGTGCGGTCACCTCGGTAAGAAGGTGCGGAGGTGCGGGTGCGGAAGGTGTGCGGATTGGTCCGCACACCAAACAAAATTAAATTAAATGATATTGTATTCTAGTAATTTTCTGACCTCTCATAACAAAAAAATGACTATTGTATTAAAACTTTATTTTCAGAATTAAATATTAAATAAAAGTTTATAAAAGTATTAATATATTAATGGAAACTTACATATTTCCTTGCGATAAAACTTTATATATGTAAATAGGGTGCGGGTGCGGGTGCGGTTGTGCGGAAGTGCGGATGCGGAAGAGGCAAAGTGCGGGTGCGGAAGTGCTGGTGCGAACCTCCCATTTGGTGTGCGGTTGCCCAGCTCTGGGTATTACAATACTAAAGACGAAAATGGAATAAAGGATAAATTTAAAAATTCTAAAAAAAAGATATATGAATGTTTTGGACGTCTTCATACAGATTTCACATTCCAGGAGAAACTGCTTATGAACGGGGTGGATATGAAGTTGAAGCTTACCCGCACGATTCCTGAGATCTGCATGAATCTGTGGTCTGATCAAGAAGAGGGCGCGAAACCCGTTGTGATTCACATCATGGAGACGTATTTGCGTATACGCCGAGTGAAATTAAGTTCCCCGAAACAAATAGAAATTGAGAAAGACTTAATACACGCCATAGTAAAATACCCAATTAGCAGGGTACAGATCAAACTATACACGGTCCCCGCCGGGTTGACATCGAAGCAGCTAGAAAACGTGGCCCTTGGAGTCCTACCTAAAAGGATATTAATTGGAATGCAGGACCACGCCTCGACGAATGGAAAATATAAAAAGAGTGCCTTTAAATTCGAGAATTTCGGTCTTAAAAATATTACTCTATACGTAAATGGCATCGTTTTGGGAGGGACCATCATTACGGACTACTCATCAGACGCTGTGTTCCTGCTCTGCGCGAGAGTATATAGTAGTCTGGCTCATAATACAAGCGCCTGTGACGAACTTGGGTTTGATGTAACGCAGAAAGAATTTGTCGAAGAATTTAACATTTATTCATTTGATATTACGCCTGACTTGTCTGCTTGCGCAAATACGCATTTAAGTCCACAGCAGAGTGGAAATATCTCAGTCAGGTTGGAATTTGCCAAGCCTATAGACGCGCCTATAAGTGTACTCGTGTACCTCGAATCACAGGCACTAATAGAAGTTGATCGTTTCAGGAACGTGGTCACAGACTTTAAAAATGGACGCGAATACACTCCAGAGAGTAATGAAAAGTGACAGTTTCACACGCTCAAAATTTATCGGTGTGTTTGCGAAGAATGAAATATTGAAACTGCCAAGTACGAGAAACTGGTACGGGATTATCGTTAACACCGACATTGTGAGGGGGTGAGGGAATTCATTTGCTTGCAATCTATTTTAAAAATAGGGAAAGAATGTACTATTTTGATTCACTCGGATTTCAGCCCTGGAATGATTCGGTAATTGTGCAGTTTATCGCGCATTTACATGTGCCTGAGATTGTTTGGAACCCATATCGTTTTCAAGGATATTATACTGAAACGTGCGGCATGTATTGCATTTCATTTCTCATGCACATGTCACGTGGGAAGGGATTTATAAATTTTTTAAAATTATTCGATTTGTGCAACACAGAGATGAACGATAAAAGTGTATGCAGACATATAAAAAAAAAGGTTCCCATATGTTAGCACCCGCTGTAATGTGTAAAGGTGGATAGCTATATTGTGTAAAGTTGTATATACATTTGTAACTGTAAAATGTAGCATTAAGACTTATTTAACGGACACTGGTTCCGCTTTGTACATGTTTTCTGCCATTTAATAAATGAAAATACAATGTGTTTTGTTCTTAACCTCAAAAATATTTACATTAGTTCCTCGATAATCTGACACTCGCTTGACCGGATGTGAGCCAATACCTCGAGTTCTGTATTCAGGTCACTGGGTTGTCTGTGCGAAGAAGCATCCATATCATTTATTCCCCTTTCATCAAAAGTAGCTTTAACAAGAGCGAGTTCCGCATCGGTCCTATAAGGTTAAGTAAAAATAAAGAGCTACAACAAGAGAAATGCCACGAATTTAAATGCAGATAATTCTTAAAAGTTTTGGTAATTTAAAAATCCTACTGCGGTGCTGAATTATCGAGAAAAATATTATTAAAGCTCCACCATATATATATATATATATATATATATATATATATATATATATATATATATATATATGCCGAAATAATCACGATGGAAACAGACAATAATTAAAACATGATGGGATTAATTTTTACGTCAGACTAACAACAAATTGTAACCATAAGCAGATATCCTGACAGTTTTCAAAAGTAAGATTAGCTGGGTGTGCTATGCTCCATCTGCCTGCAACGGGTCTTGAACCCGCAGGCAAATCTTAATAGTTTTTAACATTTCTATTGTAAGTTTTTAATATTTCTAAAATCGTACCTGTACAAGCAATGTGCAAATAAAAACACCCCATACATATATATATAATATATATATATAATATATATATATATACCGAAATAACCCGAAGGAAACAGAGCATTAAAAATATTGGATCAAATGTAGAATTCGGACCCCAGCCTTTTTTAGTTAGCTTTATAAGGCTAACTAATGAAAATATCATGACCTAACCTAACCAATCGTCAAGGGCGTACAGTTAACCTAACGATTGGTTAGGTTAGGTCGTGATATTTTCGATAGTTAGCCTTATAAGCTAACTAAAGAAGGCTGGGGTCCGAATTCTACATTTGATCCAAAATATTTTCAAAAACGCGTTTATTGCGCTAGGCTATATTGTTATAAACGAGAAAGAGTCTTGGGGTTAATTTTTCTTTGTAGGAAAACTCAGAATAAAGTTAGGTTATACATTTATAAGTTACTTACATTTCAACAGCGTCTTCATTGAACGGATCCGGCATTTCGTCACAATTTTCCGTAACACTCTGGGTAGATAAAAGCCTCCCCGATCTATAGCTCTGCAAATTAGAAGCGTTGCGTGAGTATAAAAGTCTTTATCTTCAATCAATTCCGGAGAATTGTACAACGATAACTGACTCATAGTGTATATTTGAAAAGCACTAAGCGAAAAAATATACGAACTGAGGCTCTGAGATTAAATGCTCCCTTTTATAAAGGGGGCTTGTGACCAACCCACAAAACACAAGCGTTAGCTTCCTATTGGCTAGCAGTGAATTTTGGGCTGGACTTGATGCGTAGGCCTGCATAGCGGCCAAACAGAGGTCCTGGGATCCGCCCACAGGGCTGTGGTTGGTTGCCCCGTGAAATCTGGGCCGTGTCAGATATCCCCATACGTGGAGAGACGAGAAACACTTTGTTTTTTGATCTTGTATTCGACCGAGAGAGAGAGAGAGAGTTGAGGTTGGAATGTGAAACGTTTTATGGTGCATGATGCTCGCCTGTACAACCTCGTTTGTCGGGAAAGGAAGGGTTTTCGTGATATTGGAAGATACATTCGGTACAATTCGCGCATGCTTGAGAGAAACGCTGACTACGGTTTATGGTACCTTGAAACATAAAAGTGAAAGATATTTAATTATCTATGCCCTGTAAAATTTGAGCGATAGAATAGATAAATTTAAAAAACGAAGACTTGTGATGTAGTACTTCAATAAACACGATCTCGAGCGAACTGAAATAAGATTGACCTGACGCTGTGTAGTATAATTTAAAATGCGTACCTTATCTCGAATCTTGGAAATTAGAGAACCGCCAATAAAGTATATATATATATATATATATATATATATATATATATATATAAGCAAACAACCACAGGGAAAAGGAAACACGAAGTCCGAGCGCTTTCGTGATATATTCACATTATCAAGGATAATAATGAATATGTGAATATATCACGAAAGCGCTCGGACTTCGTGTTTCCTTTTCCCTGTGGTTGTTTGCTTATTAATAAGATCACGTGTTATTCTGTGATTTTAGTGCATATATATATATATATATATATATATATATATATATATATATATATATATATAAATAGAGTTCAGAATGGAAGGCCGTTTATAACCCCGTAATTATTTTTTTTTGGTTGTAAAAAGACAAGAAAAACTATGATTAGCAGAGACATATTTGGTGCAATTCGCGTATGTTTGAGATATACACTAAACAACGATTCAATTGCTCATGAAGTTTATTCTTTATGTTCTCGAAATAAACTCCTGCGGAAAGAAGTTTATTTATTGGAATTTTTAATCGAAATTATCTATCGCTTCCCCAAAACTCCACAATTTTCAGAAGGATGTTTAATATATATATATATATATATATATATATGTTAACCCCTCCGTCTATGGCCCTGGGGTGGTTCGGAATCGACGGGGAGGTTCTGGTTAGGAGGCAGCAACGGATATTTCTTCTATAACATTCTAATTCTTTTCTCTCGCTTTATGGTCGACAGTTGTTAATTCTTCTCTTTCTATAATACTCTGATACTTTCTCTTGGTACTAAAATTATCGGCTTTTCTTTTATAACTTATCGACTTTACTGACTAAATTCCTGAAGAGAACAAGGCTCGAAGGAAAAGATAAAAACTTCTTTTACTCTTGTTTACTTCTGAAAATGTACAGGTGGTGCTCTGAATTTACAGGGGTAGAGTTTCGACCTATTTCGACCATGGCTCAGGCCGGAATCTAAAAATTAAGGAGGCAAGGGGCCTCTGCCCCCTCCCAGCAGCGAAGCTGCTAACAAGGGAGTCTCGTAGCAGTGACCTAAGCAGAGTCCCGTAATGAAGTGTAGTTCATTTTACAAATACATGTATAATATAGGCCTAAATGTTGGGGGACGGCAGTGGGAGGTTAAGTTTCCCCCCCTTTTAAACACGATCAGATGTTTGAAAGATTCCAAATAAAAATTTAAAAAAAAAAATAAAAATAAAAACTAATCTTATTTTTTTTTGTCGAATCTTCAGTTCTGAAGGCGATATCATTTCATAGTAGTACATAAGTACAATTGAAGTACACGACTGAGTACATTTTCGTTTGGGTTTATTAAATTATGATTGCGATTATGGATTACTTCCCATTCGCTTATGATTGTCCCTTACAGTTCTATTAAAGTACATTCTTACATTATATATAAAGTCATTACATTCAATTACAGTTTCATTGAAGTACATTACGTCGTTTACCATTCTTACAGTGTTTTTATATATTTATATATGGTTATAATATATGGTTATAATATATATTTATATATGGTTATAATATATGGTTATAATATATAGTTATAATATATAGTTATAATATATGGTTATAATATATGGTTATATTATATATGGTTATTAGTACAACACAAGTACATGAGACATGACAAGATAATTTATATACAACATAACATGTTACATTATATTATAATATGTTATAAATTTGGATCAAGCGAAAGGAGATGTTTATCTTAGAAACGTTCGATTTTGCTGTGATTCGCGAATTCGACCACTTACTTACCCAAGCATTTATGAATATCTTGTGAGGGGTGAACGCACTTAAAAGAAAAAAATAAAAAATACATGTGGACGTATTTTACATGTAACAGAATAGGTTGTGTGCGTAATATAGACCAAAGCTGGGCACTTGCGGTTTTTTTTGCGGTACTGCGGTACTGCGGTACTACTGCACTACCAAACCGGTACCGCATAACGCAGTACCGCAAAGGATCGCTGAAAGTACAGGCTGTACTTTCAGCGATCCTTTGCGGTACTGCGTTATGCGGTACCGGTTTGGTAGTGCGGTAGTACCGCAGTACCTCAGTACCGCAAAAAAAACCGCAAGTGCCCAGCTTTGATTATAGAAACGCGTAAAATATGGACTGATAGGTTGATAGGTATCAGTAGACAATAGGTAGGAAACAACATAAATAATGATGTATAGAGAATGAAGTTTTTGTTTTTATTATTATTATTATTATTATTATTATTATTATTATTAAAGAATTTACCATACATTCAATACGGAAGATGTCCAAATACTAAACACGTGATTCAGTGTTCAAGGTATGGAAAACGTGAAGAGAATTAAGTTACTTTATGACGTCATAGTTATTCACATTATGTCATACGTACAGTATAACTGTAAGTCATTATTTGGGAGGACCTAAAAGAAACGAATTAAAGACAAAGAGTGGGTATTAATGACTAAGAAGTACAACTACGGGTTCCAATCCTGTTATATGCAATGTGTATGCATAATCTATGGTCGAGGGTGAGATGCAAGACAATCATAATTAATTACAATAACTTCTATAACAAATGGAAAATGGATACGACTAAACCATAGATATGGTAGATCGTAGGGTTGTGACACGAACAAAAATAGGAAGCTACAAGTAAAATTATTATCCAAACTCGCGTTAAGCGATTTTGATTCTTATGTAAAAATGAATATTGATTATTCATTTCATTTTTACATTGCTCTCCCCTTTAAAAAATTATATTTATACAATAATCTAATAGGGTACCATTAATACAACACAAATGAGAAAATAACATCCTAACTACTTCAAGTTAGATGACGAATTTTTCTTTACATTACAAATTTTTATACAGAACAAGTGAGTTATTATATAATATAAAAAATTCAAAGATTAATACTTTAATTTAGACAAACATTTAAGTTAGACAAACAATGATATGGTTAAAAAAAAAAAATGTTTTCAAGATTTTATTTTTCTGTGGGATAAATTATGTACATAATGAATAGAGTAGATAAAAGGGAAAAACGTACATCGTACAATCTATAAGCTAATTTTTATTGACTATTGTAGGTAAAAAATCGAATTACGTAATGGATGATGTATAGACCTGTGGTCTAGTGTGTATTTGTGTGTATTAGATACAAAGTGTGTATCTTATAATTTTGAGGGACAGATTAGCTGAGAGGATTTTTAAATTAACTGAATAAATGCCTGAGCAAAAATTTATATAGAGTAAGCAAAAATGCTTAGGACTATATAAATAGCATAGTTAGCACTTACACGCTATGAAATAGTTTGTGATATCCAATGATTTTAGAATAAGGTTTGTATATATAGTATATATAGTGTGCATACATGCGTGTGTATGTGTAGGGATTTGGAAGGTTTTTGAATTAACAAAGTTTAAAAATAAAGTATAATAATTTAAGATGGGTTTAGGGTTATAAAATCTTTTAAGTTTTTAGTCAATTATCGTTAAAATCTAATTACAGGTAGTATTAATGATGGTGTATGCATATGAGTTTCATGTGAAAGTGACTTGAAGTATGAAAAGAAAATGAATTCGAATGTGTGTTAAAAGTAATAGAATTCAACTAGGATTATCGATTTTACGTAATTAAATCAGTTACACGTATATTAAGGTAATAAAAAGAAACGTACTTAGAGGACCTTACAATTAATGAAAGTAAATCTAGCGGTATTAAATATTAAATTTTGAAGATGGAATTAAATTCGACTAGTAACATTCCTAGCTATATATGAACTACATAACCATTAACATTAACCAGAAGCATCCCTACGATAATTGAATTAAGAAAATTAAGAATACAAATTAACAATAGAAATCAATTTATGCATTTTAATGAGCTAAACATAATTTTATAATATTCTTAAAAATAAAAGTAAATCGAACCTTAGATGAGTTTCGGCCAAGAATAAAAAAGTTATTGAAATGGAAGGAAAGCATTTCGAACAATCTTTTCTTTTAATAATTTCAGGTAAATTTTACATTAAAAATTATTTTTATATACTAAAAAAAATATTAAAAAGGTTTAATAATTTTTGCATGTTAAGTAGAAAAATTATACTCTTTCGTTAAATGTTGATAGAATTTTAATTATTTGATATTTTAGTCTGAAAACTTGTTTGCATATGATAAATACATATGTTTTATTGTGTAGAAGTTTTATTAAAATTAAATGACAAAAAAGAATAAACACAACTGAAATTTAGGGTATGTGCGGTCCTACGGGTAAATTTCCCGACCGTACAGAGCAAGATAAATTAGGTACATGATCGATTAATTATTACACTATTTCTGTCATCATATAATCGCAATAATTATAAAACTCGTTACCAACATTTGTAAAAACGGTTTTGGTTGCCAACAATAAAATGTCATTTTACCTATATATTTATATACGCAACAATGGCATGAAAAGAAGACAAATAGGTCAATTTCCTTCTTACAAGCAAAACAAAAGTTAAACCAAAGACGCAAACCGGTCAATTCAGGTTGAATTTAATTCTCTTTTACAACAAAAAAAAAGGTTGAATTAAGTTCTCTTAACAACAAAAAAAAAAAGGTTGAATTAAATTCTTAAATTACATTTTCTTAAATTAAATTCTCTTAAATTACAAGGAAAAAGTTGAATTCAATTGACTGCATTGAAATGATTTGGGACTTCAAAACTGACTTCTTCAAAACTGACTTCTTCAAAACTGACTTCTTCAAAACTGACTTCTTCAAAACTGGCTTCTTCAAAACTGACTTCTTCAAAACTGACTTCTTCAAAACTGACTTCTTCAAAACTGGCTTCTTCAAAACTGGCTTCTTCAAAACTGGCTTCTTCAAAACTGGCTTCTTCAAAACTGGCTTCTTCAAAACTGGCTTCTTCAAAACTGACTTCTTCAAAACTGACTTCTTCAAAACTGACTTCTTCAAAACTGACTTCTTCAAAACTGGCTTCTTCAAAAAAAACTGAAACTGTCTAACTTGAAATTAACTGAAAATGGAAAATGACTGCACTTGATCTCTATCAAGTGGAGAAGATTAACCTCTGTTTTGGTTGTCCCTCTTGGCGCAACATTCTGACTTGACCTCTTATCAAGTATTTCTATAAATCTCTGGGGCGGTTGTCCCTCTTGGCGCAACCTTCTGACTTGATCTCTTATCAAGTATTTCTATAAATCTCTGGGGCGGTTGTCCCTCTTGGCGCAACCTTCTGACTTGACCTCTTATCAAGTATTTCTATAAATCTCTGGGGCGGTTGTCCCTCTTGGCGCAACCTTCTGACTTGACCTCTTATCAAGTATTTCTATAAATCTCTGGGGCGGTTGTCCCTCTTGGCGCAACCTTCTGACTTCAAAACTGACTTGCAACTTATTTGCAACTAAAACTGACTTGCAACTTATTTGCAACTAAAACTGACTTCAAAACTGACTTGCAACTTATTTGCAACTAAAACTGACTTGCAACTTATTTGCAACTAAAACTGACTTGCAACTTCTTTGCAACTAAAACTGACTTGCAACTTATTTGCAACTAAAACTGACTTCAAAACTGACTTGCAACTTCTTTGCAACTAAAACTGACTTCAAACTGACTTGCAACTTATTTGCAACTAAAACTGACTTCAAAACTGACTTGCAACTTATTTGCAACTATAACTGACTTGCAACTTATTTGCAACTAAAACTGACTCGAAATTACTTCAAGTATCTCTCTAAATCTATAAACTCTCTATAAACACTCTCTTTCTTAATTTGCAAGTCAATTCAATTCAATAATTTGAAAAAAATTGTAAACAAAAATAAAAAATGTAAACAACATTTCACTCCGGTACTGTTATGTTTGGTACATAAAATAAAATTATTCTATACTGAATATAATAGTGAAAATAACTGAAATTCTCTCTCTGAAATTAACTCTCTCTGAAGTTAACTCTCTCTGAAGTTAACTCTCTCTGAAATTAACTCTCTCTGAAATTAACTCGCTCTGAAATTAACTCTGTTACATTTAGCTTCTCTTACATTTAGCTTCTCTTACATTTAACTTCTGTTACATTTAACTTCTGTTACATTTAACTTCTGTTACATTTAACTTCTGTGAAAATTAGTTTCACTAAAAAAATGTATCACTGGTGTCTGAAATGTTCACTGTGTTTCTTGTAAATTCTGACTTGATACTCATTATTAACTGTTAATAATACTGACTTTTCAAGTGTTTATAAATTTCTTAAAAAAAACAAACTCTGTACTTAACAAAATTTCTACGGGCGAAATCCTCAGAGACGTCCTGAAGACGTCTTGCTGGCTACTTCTTCTTGGATGAAAACTAGGCGTGGAGAACTTGGAGTCGTGACACACCGGTTCAAGGGTGGATGTTACGAACTAGAAGTCGTGACACGCCGGTCAAATGGTGGGTCGCCACTTGTTAAACTCTTGGCTACAGACTCGCCAGACTGTTATGCCAATATCTTCTAAGTGCTTGGGTCGTCTTGATTTTTATCCTGATGCAGGGTCGCCACTCTGTTAACCCCTCCGTCTATGGCCCTGGGTGGTTCGAATTGACGGGGGTTCTAGTTAGGAGGCTGCAACGGATATTTCTTCTTGATACTTTTCTTCTATAACTTTCTAATTCTTTTCTCTCGCTTTATGGTCGACAGTTGTTAATTCTTCTCTTTCTATAATACTCTGATACTTTCTCTTGGTACTAAAATTATCGGCTTTTCTTTTATAACTTATCGACTTTACTGACTAAATTCCTGAAGAGAACAAGGCTCGAAGGAAAAGATAAAAACTTCTTTTACTCTTGTTTACTTCTGAAAATGTACAGGTGGTGCTCTGAATTTACAGGGGTAGAGTTTCGACCTCTTTCGACCATGGCTCAGGCCGGAATCTAAAAATTAAGGAGGTAAGGGGCCTCTGCCCCCTCCCCGCAGCGAAGCTGCTAACAAGGGAGTCTCGTAGCAGTGACCTAAGCAGAGTCCCGTAATGAAGTGTAGTTCATTTTACAAATACATGTATAATATAGGCCTAAATGTTGGGGGACGGCAGTGGGAGGTTAAGTTTCCCCCCTTTTAAACACGATCAGATGTTTGAAAGATTCCAAATAAAAAAAAAAAATAATAAAAATTAAAACTAATCTTATTTTTTTTTGTCGAATCTTCAGTTCTGAAGGCGATATCATTTCATAGTAGTACATAAGTACAATTGAAGTACACGACTGAGTACATTTTCGTTTGGGTTTATTACAATTATGATTGCGATTATGGATTACTTCCCATTCGCTTATGATTGTCCCTTACAGTTCTATTAAAGTACATTCTTACATTATATATAAAGTCATTACATTCATTACAGTTTCATTGAAGTACATTACGTCGTTTACCATTCTTACAGTGTTTTTATATATTATATATGGTTATAATATTGGTTATAATATATAGTTTATATATAGTTTAATATATGGTTATAATATATGGTTATTATATATGGTTATTAGTACAACACAAGTACATGAGACATGACAAGATAATTTATATACAACATAACATGTTACATTATATTATAATATGTTATAAATTTGGATCAAGCGAAAGGAGATGTTTATCTTAGAAACGTTCGATTTTGCTGTGATTCGCGAATTCGACCACTTACTTACCCAAGCATTTATGAATATCTTGTGAGGGGTGAACGCACTTAAAAGAAAAAAATAAAAAATACATGTGGACGTATTTTACATGTAAGAGAATAGGTTGTGTGCGTAATATAGACACGCGTAAAATATGGATTGATAGGTTGATAGGTATCAGTAGACAATAGGTAGGAAACAACATAAATAATGATGTATAGAGAATGAAGTTTTTCTTTTTTATTATTATTATTATTATTATTATTATTAAAGAATTTACCATACATTCAATACGGAAGATGTCCAAATACTAAACACGTGATTCAGTGTTCAAGGTATGGAAAACGTGAAGAGAATTAAGTTACTTTATGACGTCATAGTTATTCACATTATGTCATACGTACAGTATAACTGTAAGTCATTATTTGGGAGGACCTAAAGAAACGAATTAAAGACAAAGAGTGGGTATTAATGACTAAGAAGTACAACTACGGGTTCCAATCCTGTTATATGCAATGTGTATGCATAATCTATGGTCGAGGGTGAGATGCAAGACAATCATAATTAATTACAATAACCTCTATAACAAATGGAAAATGGATACGACTAAACCATAGATATGGTAGATCGTAGGGTTGTGACACGAACAAAAATAGGAAGCTACAAGTAAAATTATTATCCAAACTCGCGTTAAGCGATTTTGGTTCTTATGTAAAAATGAATATTGATTATTCATTTCATTTTTACATATATATATATATATATATATATATTATATATATGTCGCTTACATCTCATCTCACTAAAATATTTGAAAGAATAGTTAGACAGAAAATCTATTACTTTTTGGAAACTCAGAAAAATTCAATGATAACCACACGGCTTTCGATCAGGCAGATCATGCCTATCACAACTAATGGAACACTACAACAACATTATTGATTCACTTGAAAGTAATGAAAACTATGATGTACTAACACAGATTTTGCTAAAGCGTTCGACAAGTGTGACCACGGAATCATAATACATAAACTGAAATATATGGGAATAACAGGGAAAAGTAGGGAAATGGATATATATTTCCTTAGTGAGCGGAGGCAAGTCGTTACAGTACAAGGAGTATCGTCATCAGAATCAGAGTCCTCAGCTCAGCACCACAAGGAACAGTATTAGCTCCACTACTCTTCATAATCATGCTAACTGACATAGATGAGGACGTTACCAGAGACAGCACAGTAACATCCTTTGCGGATGACAAAGATCAGTAGAAAAATAGGAAACCCAGAAGACATAGGATCTCTACAAACCGACATAAACAAATCTACAAGTGGACTGAAGACAACAATATGAAGTTTAACACCGAGAAATTTCAGCTATTACGGTACGGAAAAGATAAGACCTAAAGTCCATGGAATATTATACCCCAAATGGACAGGAAATTCAGAGAAATTCCAGAGCAAAAGATTTAGGGGTTGTAATGACAGATGATGCGAAATTTGAAACACAAAATAAGATAGCAGTAAACAGAGCAAAGAGAATAACGGGTCAGTATTGAGAACTTTAAAGAAGGGATAGGAATGTAATGATTCCTCTACTGAAAACCCTGATAATACCCAAATTGGAATACTGCTCGGTCCTAACATCCCCATATAAAAAAGAAGACATTAGACAGCTGGAGGGGATCCAAAGAAGCTTCACAGCCATGATCAATGGGTGCAAAGAACTAAATTACTGGGAAAGGTTACGAGAACTAGACCTATATTCACTGGAAAGGAGAAGAGAGAGATACACCATTATTTACACTTGGAAAATAATGGAGAAACTAGTCCCTAATCTTACTCTGAATCCCATAACTCCCCAAACAACGGTGGAAAGTAGAAGCGGTAGACTATGTCGTATTCCTAAATTGAAGGCGAGACGGAACATCCTTAACCCTGAAAGAAAATAGGTTTGTAGTGAGAGGACCAAACCTGTTTAATCAGTTGCCCAAAGACCTAAGAAACACGAAGGGAGTTGCAGTGGAAATCTTCAAAAGAAGACTAGACCCCTGGCTCAGAAAAATCCCCGATGAGCCGGGCGTACCTGGCTATGTGAGGTGGAGAGCGCAAGAATCCAACTCACTACTTCACCAGGCCAACCTGAGAGGAGGGGCGACAAGCTTGACCTTCGCGAAATGAGAAATCATCGCGCGGAACCTTTGTAAGGTTGTAAGGTTAAGGTAAGGTGTATATATATATATATATATATATATATTATATATATATATATAATGTGTGTGTGGGAATGAACTCAGAATGGTTCCCTGAGGTCTTTTATGATACACACAAACCGTGCATGGAACAAGGAACTCTTCTAGGAAAATTTAATCCACTATAGTCCGAATAAGTAATGGTAAATGACAAATACTATAGTTTTTCTTTTTCATGATGCTAGCCCGACGTGGGCAACGGGTCACTCGCAAAGAGGTCCCAAAAATATAGCTTCCCTCACCAGTTATCTGCAAAGCAGATAGGATCCAGTTTTGAGACAGGATCTAGGGTTAAAGCAGCCTAGCCCAGCTACATTTAGAACCTCAGCGAGTCTTTTGCTTATATTGAGGTTCTAATGTAGCTGGGCTAGGCTGCTTTAACCCTAGCTCCTGTCCCAAAGCTGGATCCTATCTGCTTTGCAGATAACTCGGCCGCTCGGCTGAAGTCTTAATATGCGCTTGGCTCCTGTCAAGCAAACACCTCTCCTCTCTTGTAAGTTAGGTATAACCCTTTTGGGGGTGAGGCCGTCCCAACTTATCCCCAAAGAGGTCTCCCACAGCGGGGGTTCATTGCAACTTGGGGGATAACTCCGCCTCCAAGTTGCATAACCCCTTTTTGCTCTTGCAGCAACCCCCTCCCCCATTTAGGGGGGGGGGGTGCCTTGCAACAAGGGAGAAGGGGATTGGCACTATGGGTGCCTTGCAACAAGGGGGAAGGGGGGTTGGCACTATGGGTGCCTTGCAACAAGAGGGTTGGCAGTATGGGTGTCTTGCAACAAGGGGGTTGGGGTTGGCACTCTTGTAACATTTGCAATTACATTGCACTCGTCCATTTTTCCCCCATACTACTGATCTGTGACACTTGGAACATACTGCCTTCAGAAGATGTGAACAGTTCCTCTGTGGATCAGTTCAAATAAAGGCTAGATTGAATCTTGCACACTATTTGAGGGTGTAGGACAACTCCACGGTATGGGAAGCATGGCCTTTTGAGGTACTTCTTTTCCTTGTAACACTCTCTCTCTCTCTCTCTCCTCTCTCTCTCTCTCTCTCTCTCTATATATAATATATATATATATATATATATATATATATATATACAGGGCGTCCCAAAAAAATGTATACACACTTTAAATAATTATAAAGGCAGTGTTTATTAAAATACATTTCATTTTCAAAATGTAATAGAATCTACAGACATTATTTAATTGTTTGTCAACGCCTGTTTTCAAACTGACGTCCGTTCTGGTCCAGGCATTGCTGATAACGCGAAGCAATGGAATCGCAAACATCACGAAACATTTCGTTTGGTATTTGTGTGCATTCTCGTTCAATGGCTGCTCTCAATTCAGCGACTGTTGCAGGTTTTATAGCGTAGACTTTGTCTTTTAAGTATCCCCATAAAAAAAAGTCTAGGTGTGAGGTCTGGTGAACGCGGAGGTATTCTACGAAACCCCTTCGTCCAATCCACATCCACATCACATCGTGCCAAGTACCACTCGCAATACTCCACTCTTCGGTCCGGATCATCTTCATTAATAGCATGGACTAATCTTGGAATGTAACTTTTCCATTGACAGCGCTTCAAAATGCGTTGGACAGACGATTCTGAAATTCCTACCTCACGACTCGCTTGCCACACAGATTTTCTTGGACTTTGGTGATACGTTTCCAGTACTCTTTCTTGCTTTGTGGGGCTTGTCGATGTCCGTGGTCTTCCGGAACGCTTCTTGTGGACATTCTGAACAGTTCCATCGGCTTCAAACTTATCTCTAATTCGAGTGATGGTAAGTCGCGTTGGTGGATCTGTTTGAAACTCCCTCCTAAACTGTCTTTGCACTTCAACTGCGTTTTCACACTTCCAGTAGCATTTTAGAATGAATTTCCTTTGTTCAAAGCTTAGTCTGACTGCCATTATTAATTCTAATGGGTTTAACTTGGAAAGAAAGAAACATCAATTGAGCTATCAGCTGTTAAAGTGTGTATACATTTTTTTGGGACGCCCTGTATATATCAGTATATATATATATATATATAATATATATATATATATATATATATATATATATATAATTTAAAAGGTCTATTTTAGTTAAACTTAGACCTACATTCTACAGCATTTTGCATAGCATTTTTTTTCAGTTTCTTTTATGTTAATTATAATAAATACCAAATAACTTAAACCATCATGGCCTTAACTGCACTCCTAACCTAACTTAACTCGTCGACAGATTACAGAACTATGTTGTAGGCAATGTGGCAGCATCGCTACACAGAGAGAACCTCTCTTGACTCCTATTTATTGTTTTCAATATTGTAATTACTTATTTTCTCTATAAACGCTTGTGTGCGTGAAATAATTAAGTGGTTAAATTTTTAATGAAAGAGAAAATTTGATACTTAAACCTGTTGACTCGTGGATATAGCTTTTCATTCTTACATTCTTAGCTGGCATTTGTTTCGCCAAAATGGTAGACTTAAACAATCATGTACGTATTCGTAGACATAAAAACCTATTTTACTTGCATATGAATTAAATTGTACACAGCGAGGATAAGAGACGTAGGCGATACGAACACCGTTTCCCTATAAGCCAGATGAAGACACCGGGAGTCGAACCCCCGACCACGGTGCACAATATGGGACGCAAGGTTTTTGAGACACTTCTTGTAATTGATACTCCCTCTCTCTCATGAGATCAGCGAAGTTAAGCGATATTGGATCTGGGCAGTAGTTGGATGGGCGACCATCCTTATCGCCCAGATGATGTAGTGATCCGTGGTTCTGGATGCCACGTAAAGCTGTAGCCCCTCCGTCATATGACTTTAGATATAGCATTGAGGCTAAACATTCCAATCCTTATTATTTATTATTATTTCCAGCTCTCCGAAAGGATTTTATAGAAATTGTGCATAATTAACTGTCGTGCTCTTTTTCCAGTTTTTGCGTGCAATGTTTATGATCATAAATTCCCTTTATATATATATATATATATATATATCTTTTATATTTTTATTCATATATGCAGATTTAACCAGATACACTGTTGATTTGCGTGAATTTTCCATGTTATTTTGAAAGTGTAATGTAAAAATATACAACGAAGGGGAAATAATATAATTAATTTTTAATTTTTATTGAATAGATAATGTAGAAATACCCCGAACTATAATATCGGATCAAAACATTATTGAAATAACAACCAATATAAAAACAACAAGAAAGGAAAGAGCACGAACAGCAGAAAGAAGCAAATTCAAATTTTTTTATTTTCACACCAAAGGGATAAACTGGGAAGATGTTGTATCCAGCTTGGAAGTAATAGAATGGAAATCCATCTTCGTGGCCAAGTCAACGGAAGAGATGATAATGACCTTAGAGGAGAAGACGCTAAAAATTGTAATTAATTTGGCCCTTAAGCTTTAGGCTTTACTGGGCTCTTATTAAAAGTAAACAGCTAGTTGTTATTAATTAATAATAATAAATAAATAAGTAAATAAGTATTATTAATAGTTAAAACATGTATTAATCTTAAATTATCACTACTGACATGACAAATACAATGTCACCTTTGAAGGCGCTATAACAATACTATACAAAGAAACCAATATTATACATGAGAGATAAAAACTGAACAATCCCAAGAAATGTGTTTTTAATACTAGATTAATACTAGTTGCCTTAAAATCTGGTGATACAGTGCTTTTCCATCTTACAAACATGGTCAGCTCGGTATATCAGAGTGCAAATAACCTAAGTATACATTAGGAACTCCTCAACACAAGAGTTTCTTGAAAAGTTTGTGATGGTTGACTCTATCAACTGCTTTTGATGCATCCACAAAACAGGAATATACATTTCTAGTTGACATCTTGTACTTTAGGATGGCTTCCTTTAGCATATAAATACAAATGTCAGTACCATGTTTCATTCTAAAGCCAAACTGAATGTCATAAGTCTTCAAGCATGTACTTATACTGTTATAAATGACATATTCTAACACCTTAAAAAGTATACTGGGAAGTGCTATTGGCCAAAATTACTCTTTTCGCAGATACTGGCACCCTTATTTTAAACAACTGGCAACAATTAAAACTAATACAAATATGAAACTCTACTGATAACCTTCCTATGAACCAGCCAGATTTAACGTCAACTGCTTCATTTACCGTTTTATCTGATAGTTGTATAATCTCTCGTATATCCATCAAATATAAATAATTCAGAAGTTTCGGAACAGAGTAATGTACCTTCATCAGTTAAATCCAGTTCATTGTCAGCACAAAGAAAAAGCTGCCTCAAAAATTCTGAGAGTAATTATAACATTCTTTGCACTGATGAAAGTGACTTTGTACGTGATGCTAGAAACAGCGTTGACAAAATTGAAGCAGAATTAAAAATCGTGAACCAAAGGTGGAATGATGAAATTTGAAAAGATTGGGTTGCAACAACGCCACCAAAAGTAAAATTCTGTGATAACGTTCTAACTTATCCCGTTGTTGATGGCTGTAAAAGGGGCCCTTGGGAAGAGTGCGCTCGGGACAGATTAAGATTTCAGAGACAAATTGAGGAAACTGAATCTAGTTTAAACCCTGTATTAAATCATGAACATCGGCGAAAAGTATTTAATAGATTACAATCTTTAAAGTAATAGGTTGCTGTTGTTTGTGATCACCAAATCTATGCAGTTGTTTTTCTTGTGTTTTCTGTTATTTCTTGTGTTAACATAATTTCATCAGCCAGAGCTATTAGCAATATATATGTCAATCTGAAGAAGTTACGCTAATGTTACACATTGAATTCAGTGTTACAAAAGCGTTTCGTTCAAATACCTAACATATAATTTATATGTAAAATTTAGCAGTGATAAGATTTCACTCAAGAAATGAATACTATAAAAATGGAGTTTGTAAGAGAAGACCTACTCTCTCCTTCATCAGCTCAATACTCCTCTAAAGAAACTTAGCTCCTTTCATTTGAGAATAAAGTTATCACAGTAAGAATTAATTTCTAAGTCCTATCCCTTAAAAGACAACATTAATAAATAGGACTGAAAACCTAAAGGACCACAGAGTGTTGAGCTTTCAGAAAACAGAGCTCGGAAGATGAAGAACTATCAAACCTCAAATAAGTAATTGGTTTTAATACATAACAAAAAGCAAGTTTAAAGTATGTAAGCTTAATACGAGCAAGCTGACTCTAGCTTGTCAACGGTAATATTAGATGAAAAATATATTGAAGAAATTAATTAATTCTACATGCATTATCTATTCAATAAAAATTTAAAATTATGATATTATTTCCCTTTCGTTGTATATTTTTAAATTACACTTTCAAAATAAAATGGAAAATTCACGCAAATCAACAGTGTATTTGGATAATTCTGCGTATATGAATAAAAATATAAAAGATATATATATATATATATATATATATATATATATATATATATATATAAGGGAATTAAAGATCATAAACATTGCACGCAAAAACTGGAAAAAGAGCACGACAGTTAATTATGCAAAATTTCTGTAAAATCCTTTCGGAGAGCTGGAAATAATAAAAATAATAAGGATTGGAATGTTTAGCCTCAATGCTATATCTAAAGTCATATGACGGAGGGGCTACAGCTTTACGTGGCATCCAGAACCACGGATCACTACATCATCTGGGCGATAAGGATGGTCGCCCATCCAACTACTGCCCAGATCCAATATCGCTTAACTTCGCTGATCTCATGAGAGAGATGGAGTATCAATTGTTTTTGTTTTTTTTTGTTGTTTAACTAATTAAAAGCATGGCACCCCCGTCAAGTACTTGCAGTCGCTGTGAAGGGAAATTTGCCGCTTACGCGTTTACAATGGCTAATAATAATGAACAGTTAGTTTGCAGGTGGTGCTCAAACTTAAAAGTGCTGAGGAACGAGTTAGAACGTGAGAAGGAGGCCAGAGTAAGCCTTGAAGAAAGGGTGATGCTCCTGACGGCAAAATTAGAATCCCTTGAGACTCCAGTTACGACCCCTCCTGCCTCAGTTTCTATTAATAATATAAATAGTATTAATAGCCCTCTCTCTTCTCCTAGTTCCCAACCCTTCGTTCGAGTGCGTAATGGAGCCCCATTGAGAAAACCTAAGACATGTCTACCAGTAATAACAAACAATAAGTTTTCTGTTTTAGGTTTTGAAGATGATGATGAACCGGAAATACGACTCGTTGGCGATTCCATTGTTCGAGGACAGCTCGAGGAATTCTGTGGGAGAAACCCTCGTCGTAGGCGCCGTTACTGCTACCCTGGTGCAAGGGTGGAGGATATAACTAATAGTGTTGACCAATTTACAGATGGTACCTCCGAGGACACAACGTATGTTATTCATGTCGGTACTAATAACGTTTTAAATTCTAGATCGGAAGAACTGCTGGCTAAGTACAGGGACTTACTAGAGCGATTAAAGGAAAAAACTAATAAGATTGTTTTAACAGGTATACTTCCTCGAATTATCCATCGTAACGATTTCTACAGCAAGGTGACCTATATTAACAATAACCTAAAGTCTCTTTGCCAACAGGAAGGAGTGCATTTTGAGAATTTTTGGAACAGTTTCTGCGGCAGGAGGGACTTGTTCCTCGGAGATGGACTTCATCTTAATGACGTAGGAGCTGCGCGTTTAGGAAGACTATTTCATAATACTGTCTCTTCTTTTCAGGCTGCCGTAACTCGAACGGTCCCAGCGTAAATTCCATAAATTTCCACTGCGCTCGCGAAGTTGTCGCAATTACAAACAATTTGAAGGTTTATCCTTAAATGCTCGTAGCCTACGAAATAAAATAAACGATTTTTTTTCTTTAATTGCTTGTAAAGACTGATATAATTGCGATAAATGAATCGTGGCTTAGCACTGAAACTCGTGACTTTGTAGGGGAGTATCAAATTAAAGGTTATAGACTTTTTGTTAAAAACAGAATAGGTAGGCGAGGAGGCGGTGTTATGTTGTATATCAAAGATAATATAGCGAACGTTATAGAAGTAAAGCACACAATTCCAGAACCGATAGATTCGACTATAGCAGAACTTAAATTGAACGATTTCAAACTTGTTGTTGCGGTTATATATAGGCCCCTAATCAAACAGCTGATACGGACGAAGCGTTATATCGTGAACTAAAGCGAATAATCGGTAGTGAGCAGGCTTTAGTTATGGGTGACTTTAATTGCGCTAATATAAATTACGATACAATGCAGGGAGACGCGGAAGGAAATCGTTTAGTTAATTTTCTCGAGGATAGCTTTCTTATTCAAAAGGTTGGGGAACCTACGAGGTTGGACAGTATTTTAGATTTAGTAATAACTACGGATGGTAGGCTAATTACTGATCTTCAAATAATAGAACCGTTGGGCAATAGCGATCACAATATAGTAGAGTTTGTCCTCTTAGTAAGTCACTCGAAACCAGCTAACTCGACGAAAATTCCTAACTTCCAGCACGCAGACTTTAGTAAATTTCGAAATAAATTGTCACACGTCAATTGGGAAAACGTGATGGGGAACTCCAACGCAAAACTAATGTGGGAATCGTTCGAAACAGTATTTAGGACTATAAATGAGGAATGTGTACCGTACAAAATTAAGCGTGCGAAAGTAAACAACAAGCCCTTGTGGTTTACTTCTAGAGTAGGAGACATTATAAAGAGTAGAGATAGGGCTTATAGGCTACATAAGTGCGATAAAGACAATTTCTGGTTACGAAACAACTACATATCTCTAAGGCGTGAAGCGAAAAGTGTAATAAAAAAGTCCAAGCGCGAATTTGAAATCTCCATAGCTCGTGGCGGTAAAGAAAACCCCAAGCGATTCTTTCAATACGTCAATAATAGAAATCCAGTAAAAAGCGTCTTGGGGCCTTTGAAAAATCTAAACGGAGATCTAGTTTCTGAAAACAAGGAAATGGCTACCTTGCTAAACGAATTTTTTACGTCAGTTTTTACTATAGAAGAGGTAACAAATATCCCTACGGTCACGGACATAATACCGTTTGATAATGGTAATATTTTGGATAATATAGTGGTTAGTGAAGGGGAGGTAACGCGCTATATTGATAAAATGAAAACGCGTAAATCACCGGGGCCGGATTCCATATATCCCATACAACTAAAAGAATTAAAAGATAGCATTGTTGTGCCGCTAACAAAGATTTTTAATGCGTCTATTTCTGAGGGGTGCGTACCAGATAATTTCAAGTTAGCAAACGTAACACCTATCTTTAAGAAAGGCGATAAAGGTGCGGCGGGAAATTATAGACCAATCAGTTTAACGTCTGTTGTAGGTAAGATACTGGAATCAATAATTAGGGATCGTATAGTCGAACACTTAGAATTCCATAAGCTAGTTAGAAATACGCAGCACGGATTTAGGCGAAACAAATCTTGCTTAACTAATCTTTTAGAATTTTTCCAAAGCGTGGTTGACGTTTACGATAGACATCGGGCGGTTGATGTAGTGTATTTAGATTTTCAAAAAGCGTTTGACACCGTGCCGCACAAAAGACTCATTGAAAAAACTAAGGCTCATGGAATCAGGGGTGTAGTAATAAATTGGCTAGAAGAGTGGTTGCGAGGCAGGAAACAGAGGGTGGTCGTTGAGTTGATGGAGCGGAGTCGTGTTGGGGTAATGTAGCGAGTGGCGTTCCTCAGGGTTCTGTATTGGGCCCCTTGCTTTTTCTTATATATATTAACGATTTAGATGTCGGCCTAGTCAGTACAGTTTCAAAGTTTGCGGATGACACGAAGCTGGGTGGTAGGGCGATTAATGACGAAGATAGAGGTAAAATTCAGGAAGATCTGAATAAAATCGTTGATTGGTCAGTCACATGGCAAATGAGATTTAACGTTGATAAGTGCAAAATTTTGCATATAGGTTCGCGTAACGGTAATTTTGCGTATAGTATGTCAGGGAAAGATTTAACAAGCGTAGAGCAGGAAAAAGATTTAGGAGTTATAGTCACGGGTGATTTAAAAGTAGCGAAACAAAGTACAGCAGCGGTCAATAAGGCGAACAAAGTGTTAGGTTTTATAGCTCGAAATTTTGAGTACAAATCGCGCGATATTATAGTTCCACTTTATAAATCATTAGTTAGACCCCATTTGGAGTACGCGGTCCAGTTTTGGAATCCGCATATGCGCAAAGATATAGACAAAATCGAAAGAGTTCAAAGACGAGTAACTAAGATGATTCCGTCTCTTAGGTCAAAGTCGTACGAGGATAGGCTTAAGGAGTTAAAATTGACAACACTCGAGACTAGGAGGTTAAGGGGTGATCTAATCCAGGTTTTCAAAATTATGAATGGGTTCGATAACGTAGATAGAGATAGCTTTTTCGAAATATCTCAATATAATAGGACTAGAAATAACGGGTGTAAGTTGACAAGTAGAAGGTTCGAGACAGCAGTTGCGAAAAACTTTTTTACGCATAGAATAGTAAATAGCTGGAATAGTTTGCCGGTAGAAGTAATTAGTAGCACGTCTATAAACATGTTTAAAAATCGATTAGACGCATATGTTGATAGAAAGGGTATAGTTTAAGGTAGTAAAATTAAGGCTTTCTGGGGATAGATCCCACAGCTCAACACAAGTGTTGTGGGATATAGGGAGGCAGCGTCTTGGGTTAGGGGATACTCTCTGTCCTTACACACCCCATTTAAAGAGATTCCTCTGCCGAGCGGTGCCCCCCATAGTACTGTGAGGTATTGAAAAACTCATGATCTTCACTTGCCCCACAAACACCTTTAAATGGGAGACCCAAAATGGGTGCACACACATTTCTACATTACTGTACAGTCTTTACAGCCACACCTACACTTTTTCTCGTAAGTGTATATATTGTAATGTATATTATTGTAAATTTTGACTTGGTCCGCAATCGATATGGACCGTGGATTGATGGATGCCGTAATGAAATTGACTGGATTCTTTGGATCTCATATATTTGCATGTCCGTTATAAATAGATATAGAGTGTAACATATTTGTGGATAGTAGTCTATTATGACTAGATCCTCTGGATCCAGAGATTCTATCTTTAGTTTTAAATCGATAATTAATTGGTTTTAAATTGATAATTATTTAGTTTCGTAAAAATTGGTCGTTGCCAATTTACCGGCGGTTTTTACATAAATTTCTTATGTTCTTGTGGTTCGGAACCCACGTAAAATTGTAGGTCCCCTCCGCCACCACGGAGGACATACACAATACACGATTACGAACACAGTTAGGTAGACCAGCCATGAGTGGATCCTAGGGTCTTTGTTGGTCTGAAACATTATAACATTATAACAAGAAGTGTCTCAAAAACCTTGCGTCCCATATTGTGCACCGTGGTCGGGAGTTCGACTCTCGGTGTCTTCATCTGGCTTATAGGGAAACGATGTTCGTATCGCCTACGTCTCTTATCCTCGCTGTGTACAATTTAATTCATATGCAAGTAAAATAGGTTTTCATGTCTACGAATACGTAAATGATTGTTTAAGTCTACCATTTTGGCGAAACAAATGCCAGCTAAGAATGTAATAATGAAAACCTATAACCACGAGTTAACAGTTTTAAGTATCAAATTTTCTTTCATTAAAAATTTAACCACTTAATTATTTCACGCACACAAGCGTTTATAGAGAAAATAAGTAATTACAATATTGAAAACAATAAATAGGAGTCAAGAGAGGTTCTCTCTGTGTAGCGATGCTGCCACATTGCCTAAAACATAGTTCTGTAATCTGTCGACGAGTTAAGTTAGGTTAGGAGTGCAGTTAAGGCCATGATGGTTTAAGTTATTTGGTATTTATTATAATTAACATAAAAGAAACTGAAAAAAAATGCTATGCAAAATGCTGTAGAATGAGGGTCTAAGTTTGACTAAAATATACCTTTTAAATTATATATATATATATATATATATATATATATATATATATATATAGAGAGAGAGAGAGAGAGGAGAGAGAGAGAGAGAGAGAGAGAGAGAGTGTTACAATGACAAGAAGTACCTCAAAAGCCCATGCTTCCCATACCGTGGAGTTGTCACTAGCAACGGGCGCCAGGGAAAAATTCCTATACCCTCAAATAGCGTGCAAGATTCAATCTAGCCTATACTTGAAGTGATCCACAGAGGAACTGTTCACATCTGAAGGCAGTATATTCCACGTGTCACAGATCTTATAGATAAAGTAAACTCTTTATATGAACTTGATCAATCTCATTGAAATAACCGCGCAAAATGAGAGAGAAAGAGAGAACAATCATTCCCTGACGAGATGTACTTCTGAATACATGAAAAATCGTGGAATAATTTTTCTTTTTACTTGTGGGTTTAGTATCGTGTACGGTTTAAGTGTTTTTATATAGATGTACCTTTATTAGTTGGGGTAAAGATACTTTTTCATTTTATACAATATAACTTTTGGTAAGTTCCTAAAATATTTGTGTGACAGAGAGAGAGAGAGAGAGAGAGAGAGAGAGAGAGAGATTTTATTGTTTCCCTTCTAAAGAAAAACTGTGTCGCATATGGACGTTTATCTTACAAAATGATCTGTGGAAAAAACAATTGGCATGTATTATGGACTTATGCATGTACCTGCGATTACGAGGAAGTGCTCTCGGAGATGTGAAAGTCCATTCGAAATACATAAATAAATATTCTTCTCTGAATCGTCTAAAATAACGGCAGTGGCATGGAATATTATCTAAGCGGTAGATAAAATGAATGGGATATACGATATTAAGTAACGTTTACTTAAGAACGTGAAAAGTACTGTGGCAATCTCATGTGTTTATCTTTATAAAAATTCACTCGTTGGAGAAATAAATGTCTGGAACATAGGTACTGAAATAAATCGGAGTTATTTTTCTCACAAAAATAAAATGTTTCAAATAATTATGGTTCATAGAATAAATTTTTCTCGTTTGGGAAGCGTAAAAAAAAACTTGTGTGGGATCGAGATTTATTGCGGTAAGATACCAAATCGATATTTTAGCAGTTTTCAATACATTTTCATGTCGTTCGTACTGGTAACTCTTTCAAATTGTGTGATTCTTATATAATCCTATTTCGTTATATTTATTTCACCATTCGCTCGGTTAGATTTATCAAATAAAATGCAATAAAATTAGTCCATTATTTGTATACTAGCTAAAGTGGGCCCTACGGACCCATTTAGCTACGCCCGTGGTGCTGGGGCCTTTGGCCTCAGTAATTGGGGAGCCGCAGGCCCCCCCAGTTACCGGGGAGTCAATTATTCAGTCAATAAAACTATAGAAAAGAATGCAGCCATAAAAATCTTAAGCTTCACAAATCTTGATACAATGTTTATTCTGTAATGGTTGCAGCACCAGTATGAAAGTGCATAAAAAGAACTCATTTGGTAAATTTTTGAACTTAGCCGCAGATTAAATTTCGGCTCAAAGCTGAACGCAAAAGCAAATATTTTTTACACTTTTTAAAATTATAATTAAAAGTAGAATTCATTACGCCTTTTTCTAATGCATTAAAATACAAATATCGCCCATATATATCGAGCGTGACAGACTGACAGACATTCCTGGGTGTTTATAGTATTAATAAGCATGTTGGCTAGCTTTTTTAATCATTATTTATGCACTCTAACAACTCATATTTTATGGATGAATTGAGATTCGAGTTTTCTTTTTTAGTTTAAAAAAAAAAAACAGTGTTTCTTATTACTTGTATATAAATATTGTTTTAACAAACGGAAATAAATAAAATATAATTTATTTACTGTACAAGATTCACCTCCAATGTAAAGATTTCAACGCTGATGAGCTATCTTATTCGCTTATTTCTCTTTTCTGTTATTTTTCTTCCTATCTAAAAGAACAAATAAGAATAAAATAAGACAGACATACTATATATATATATATAACGCCATAAGTCACCTAATCTTCCTTCCTGAGAATGTCATTTAGATAATAAATTTATTATGCAAAGAAGTTGTGAAGGACATTCATTTTCTTTTCTTTTTTGGTTTTTGTATAAATATTCATTACAAATCTTATGTTGCTTTCCGCTTGAGCACGAAAATTATAAGAAATTTATAATTAACTAGCTCATTTCACTTTTTGTAGATGCTTCTATAAATTTCAACTGTTATGGTACGGAAAAAGGTAGGATCTAAAATCCTTATGACTAAGAACTGTGAGTAAAGTAAAGCAGAACTTTTTATTGTATGAAGGCTGGATCAGGTAGGAAATAATGTAGTAAGTTCAAGTTATTAATAACTCTAAATTTATCAAAAGCTTTCCGAATCGAGTTTTACATTGTTGCACCTTATTGTAGAATAAAAAGGGAAGTTGATTTTGAAAAAAATTTATATAGAGAGGATTGAAGAAAGTAAATGAATGTAATTTATTTTATTATTATTATTATTATTATTATTATTATTATTATTATAATAGCCTAAATGTGTAAAAAGTTTAAAAATTACTAATTAGAATTGAAAGAAATTTTAGTAGGGGTGATTGAAGTGGTATCATTAAGATTGAAAATCTTTTGTACAAGTTAAAACTTTATTTTCTTTTTTAATTTTTAAATAATTATTCGTTATGATTGTAAGAATTTTTTTCTTTTAAATGTACAATTGGATTAAATGGAAATTGAAGTCTGTTTTTTGGTTTTGAAACGTGGATGATATCATTTAGTTGAATATTCATACTGTATGTCACGGTTTACCTTTCTCATTAAGCAAAGGTCGATATTAAATGATTCTCTTTTTTCAAATTTACGTCTCTCTGAATATATAATATATATATATATATATAATATATATATATATAGGGTGTCCCAAAAAAAACTATATACTCTTTATAGCATCATATATTTTATAATTTAAAAAAAAAATATATATTGTTATAGCAATTGCCAATGAAAGGTAAATTAGTAATCTAAGTGATCAAAATGTTATAGCGAGTTGTTTGCATATAAAATTTAATTAACTACGCCAAGTGCTCAAAATGTTCTCCGGCGGCATGAATGCACTTTTGAATGCGTCGACTAAGCCTGGCCTTGTTTTATCAAAGGCCTTGTAATCGACACAACTGCAGGTACTGGTCACTTGATAATCCACACGTTCATGTGGATAAACATGTTAATTTACCAGGATTAACAGCATGGTGTGGTTTATCATCCAGGGTTTGGTTGGACCATTTTTCTTTAATGGGACAGTTACCGGTGCCGCATATCTCGACATGCTGCGGACATAAATTAACCTGCAGTTCGAAGTTGTTTGGAAACGACGACTTTTACTTTCAACAAGATGGAGCCCCCCCTCATTATCATTGTGATGTCAGAAGGTACCTCGATGAGACGTTGCCTAACCGTTGGATAGGACGAAGAGGAAGCGTTGAGTATCCTCCACGTTCACCGGACTTGACTCCACTTGCTTTTTACTTGTGGGGCTACCTGAAGGATGCAATTTATGGTACAAGACCTGCAACACTCTAACACCTTAAGGATGCAATTAGGGAAAAGTGCGGGACCATCACAGCATCCACATTAGTCCATGTCTGCGAATCAGTTAGTCGACGCATTCAAAAGTGCATTCATGCCGCAGGAGAACATTTTGAGCACTTGGCGTAGTAATTAAATTTTATATGCAAACAACTCGCTATAACATTTGATCACTTAGATTACTATTTACCTTTCATTGGCAATTGCTATAACAATATATTGTTAGGTTTTTTTTTAATTATAAACTATATGATGCTATAAAGAGTATATAGTTTTTTTTGGGACACCCTGTGTGTATATATATATATATATAAAGATGGGATAAAAATTAGGAGCTTTGTGGTTTGAATATAATGTTCTGCAATGAAGGTAATGAGTGCCTTTCAGATTTTAGGTGGTATGACTCTATAGTCTATAGAATAATCCATGATTTATTGTAAATTGTCATTCGAAAAGTCGTTCGATATTTAAATCATACTCTGAAAGTTGTTTTCAGATTTTACATATAATTATCATTTTTAACAACGATTGCAGAATAAAATTAATAACATTCAAATTAACAGTGATTAATTGAAAAGTCTGATGTTACTATACTTTTAAGGGTACCAGGCATCTCCAGGCCTTTAGAAGAGTGTACATAGATCCTTTCAATGGCGAGTCGTTGTAAGTAGTAACCAGGGTCGTCTCGCCTAAAACGTCGGATGCGCGGTTCAGTTTTCCTGCTCATTCATCTTTACAGTAAAATTTGTACTGTTATTTTTATTTTCTGTGAATAATTTACAGATGATGCCTTGAAAAGAGGAAGCAAACTCATACAGGTGCAATGAGTTCACGAAGAACTGTTTCTTTATATAATGAGCAGCAGGGCCGGCGCTAGGAAGTGCGGGGCCCAATTATAAAATTGTTAGCGCCTAGCGGGGCCCTCTACCCGTTGTCGTTTCAAAGTTGGAGTGACAAGAAATTTCGCTAGAGCACCTCTTTGTTTTTCATTTTCAGCTGCCTTAGCCTTGGCCAGTGCTCGTTTCTGATTGCCGCTCAAATACTTTCGCCCTTTGTCTCTATCTCTGCTTGTGCTTGCCATGATGACGATGATGTAAGGGCTTTTTCAATTACTTTTCTTTTAAAAAAGCTAAACGGCGACGATAAACTGAAATTACAAAACAAAAAACAAAATCATTCACAATAAAGACTCCCTGGCACTGAAAAATAATAAAGATGTGCATGTATGCATCTAATGATTAAAGCAAAGATTTCATGATTTTTAAAAGCCTGGGAGTAAGAAGAAAAGCGCAGGGGGCAAAAGAACAAGCTCTAGTAAATAGAAATGTAAATGCTCTCTATGATAATGAGGCAAAAACTAGTTAATTTAATATGTAGGATCTACTTACCACCACGTTTCTCTGTTACATGCAGGCTTAAGACACTTCAAGTTTGCAGTTTGGACATATAAACAATTTGGACATATTTAACAAACAACACAACTTTACATTCCAAGCTTTAAGTTATATAATCTCATTAACAGCGCTCTTTCTGTGTTGAGGGTTTGAATATCGTCCACAAATTACCTTTTTTTAAAAAGCTAAACGGCGACGATAAACTGAAATTACAAAAAAATAAACAAACGATTAGCAATAAAACATTGAAACATAGATATACGAGGACGGACTGAATAGTTTCACTGCCTTCACAGTAACAAGAAACTTCGTGCACACTGGACACTCATTAATTCATCATAGCGTCACCCACTCGAGCGCGTGCGCGGGGTCCCCTCGGGCGCGGGGCCAATTTGAACAAATCGGTCTAATCGGCTTAAAACCGGCCGTGATGAGCAGATGTTGTTACGACTTAGAAGATTATTTCAACTGCTACTATGCAATGTGAAGAAGTGATCACGAATGAAAAGCCCGGGTCGGTAAGAATAAACACTCGATTGGAAAGGAGTGTTTATAAACTTGTATTTGATGTTTTGTCTAACGAAAGCCTCTTTGTGTGTGCTTTTGACTGTATTCTTTTAAAGATAACTCACCATCCGAAAGTAAAGCGGGCACAAAAATAGTATTGAACGAAATGAAGACCAATTACATCGAGTATAGGACTCCCTATAACTTGACCGGTGAAATCATGTAAATTCGTATTTACTGTGTAGTGCAAAGCAATAATGATGTACCTGTAGACTCGTTTATGTTCGAGTTTAGTGTTTTGCACAGTGGAACCTAAAGTATTTTGATGAATTTTCAATATATTTAATTATTTACTATAATTGTGTATATATATTTCGTCTGAACTATTATTTTGATGATTATACTCTATCGTTTTGTATTTCTTATATTATTTTTTATTTTATTTTTTATTATATACATATATGTTCTTCGTTCGTATTTCTTATACTATTATTATTTTTTATTTTATTTTTTGATCATATATATTCCCTCGTATGTATAGGAGTGTATAGTTATCTTCTATATATTTCTGATTCCAGTAAATCGTCTAAATAAACAGAATGATGTAATGGTGTTTTATTTAATTCGGTTTAATTATATTTCTTTATTATTAATATTGGAATTCGTTTGAATAATTAGTTCTCTTGCTGAACAAAATTAAGGAGAAAGTTACTCTTGCCTTTAATAAATAAGTAGTTAAATTAAATGGCGGTATCTGGTATTTGGCAACTCATCTAAATAAAAATTAAAATAAATGGTGGCATCTGCCAACTCTCCTTTTATAAATAAAAACATTATTTGGCAACTCATCTATATAAAAATTAAAATAAATGGTGCTCTCTAGCAACTCAACCTAATAAGGTACACCTGAACATAATTAAAATAAATGGTGGTATCTGGTAATCCCTTCATATATAAATTAAAAACATTATTTGGCAATTCATCTAAGTGATCAAAATGTTATAGCGAGTTGTTTGCATATAAAATTTAATTAACTACGCCAAGTGCTCAAAATGTTCTCCGGCGGCATGAATGCACTTTTGAATGCGTCGACTAAGCCTGGCCTTGTTTTATCAAAGGCCTTGTAATCGACACAACTGCAGGTACTGGTCACTTGATAATCCACACGTTCATGTGGATAAACATGTTAATTTACCAGGATTAACAGCATGGTGTGGTTTATCATCCAGGGGTTTGGTTGGACCATTTTTCTTTAATGGGACAGTTACCGGTGCCGCATATCTCGACATGCTGCGGACATAAATTAACCTGCAGTTCGGAAGTTGTTTGGAAACGACGACTTTTACTTTCAACAAGATGGAGCCCCCCCTCATTATCATTGTGATGTCAGAAGGTACCTCGATGAGACGTTGCCTAACCGTTGGATAGGACGAAGAGGAAGCGTTGAGTATCCTCCACGTTCACCGGACTTGACTCCACTTGCTTTTTACTTGTGGGGCTACCTGAAGGATGCAATTTATGGTACAAGACCTGCAACACTCTAACACCTTAAGGATGCAATTAGGGAAAAGTGCGGGACCATCACAGCATCCACATTAGTCCATGTCTGCGAATCAGTTAGTCGACGCATTCAAAAGTGCATTCATGCCGCAGGAGAACATTTTGAGCACTTGGCGTAGTTAATTAAATTTTATATGCAAACAACTCGCTATAACATTTTGATCACTTAGATTACTAATTTACCTTTCATTGGCAATTGCTATAACAATATATTGTTAGGTTTTTTTTTAATTATAAACTATATGATGCTATAAAGAGTATATAGTTTTTTTTGGGACACCCTGTGTGTATATATATATATATATATATATAAAGATGGGATAAAAATTAGGAGCTTTGTGGTTTGAATATAATGTTCTGCAATGAAGGTAATGAGTGCCTTTCAGATTTTAGGTGGTATGACTCTATAGTCTATAGAATAATCCATGATTTATTGTAAATTGTCATTCGAAAAGTCGTTCGATATTTAAATCATACTCTGAAAGTTGTTTTCAGATTTTACATATAATTATCATTTTTAACAACGATTGCAGAATAAAATTAATAACATTCAAATTAACAGTGATTAATTGAAAAGTCTGATGTTACTATACTTTTAAGGGTACCAGGCATCTCCAGGCCTTTAGAAGAGTGTACATAGATCCTTTCAATGGCGAGTCGTTGTAAGTAGTAACCAGGGTCGTCTCGCCTAAAACGTCGGATGCGCGGTTCAGTTTTCCTACTCATTCATCTTTACAGTATAATTTGTACTGTTATTTTTATTTTCTGTGAATAATTTACAGATGATGCCTTGAAAAGAGGAAGCAAACTCATACAGGTGCAATGAGTTCACGAAGAACTGTTTCTTTATATAATGAGCAGCAGGGCCGGCGCTAGGAAGTGCGGGGCCCAATTATAAAATTGTTAGCGCCTAGCGGGGCCCTCTACCCGTTGTCGTTTCAAAGTTGGAGTGACAAGAAATTTCGCTAGAGCACCTCTTTGTTTTTCATTTTCAGCTGCCTTAGCCTTGGCCAGTGCTCGTTTCTGATTGCCGCTCAAATACTTTCGCCCTTTGTCTCTATCTCTGCTTGTGCTTGCCATGATGACGGATGTAAGGGCTTTTTCAATTACTTTTCTTTTAAAAAGCTAAACGGCGACGATAAACTGAAATTACAAACAAAAAACAAAATCATTCACAATAAAGACTCCCTGGCACTGAAAAATAATAAAGATGTGCATGTATGCATCTAATGATTAAAGCAAAAGATTTCATGATTTTTAAAGCCTGGGAGTAAGAAGAAAAAGCGCAGGGGCAAAAGAACAAGCTCTAGTAAATAGAAATGTAAATGCTCTCTATGATAATGAGGCAAAAACTAGTTAATTTAATATGTAGGATCTACTTACCACCACGTTTCTCTGTTACATGCAGGCTTAAGACACTTCAAGTTTGCAGTTTGGACATATAAACAATTTGGACATATTTAACAAACAACACAACTTTACATTCCAAGCTTTAAGTTATATAATCTCATTAACAGCGCTCTTTCTGTGTTGAGGGTTTGAATATCGTCCACAAATACCTTTTTTTTAAAAAGCTAAACGGCGACGATAAACTGAAATTACAAACAAATAAACAAACGATTAGCAATAAAACATTGAAACATAGATATACGAGGACGGACTGAATAGTTTCACTGCCTTCACAGTAACAAGAAACTTCGTGCACACTGGACACTCATTAATTCATCATAGCGTCACCCACTCGAGCGCGTGCGCGGGGTCCCCTCGGGGCGCGGGGCCCAATTTGAACAAATCGGTCTAATCGGCTTAAAACCGGCCGTGATGAGCAGATGTTGTTACGACTTAGAAGATTATTTCAACTGCTACTATGCAATGTGAAGAAGTGATCACGAATGAAAAGCCCGGGTCGGTAAGAATAAACACTCGATTGGAAAGGAGTGTTTATAAACTTGTATTTGATGTTTTGTCTAACGAAAGCCTCTTTGTGTGTGCTTTTGACTGTATTCTTTTAAAGATAACTCACCATCCGAAAGTAAAGCGGGCACAAAAATAGTATTGAACGAAATGAAGACCAATTACATCGAGTATAGGACTCCCTATAACTTGACCGGTGAAATCATGTAAATTCGTATTTACTGTGTAGTGCAAAGCAATAATGATGTACCTGTAGACTCGTTTATGTTCGAGTTTAGTGTTTTGCACAGTGGAACCTAAAGTATTTTGATGAATTTTCAATATATTTAATTATTTACTATAATTGTGTATATATATTTCGTCTGAACTATTATTTTGATGATTATACTCTATCGTTTTGTATTTCTTATATTATTTTTTATTTTATTTTTTATTATATACATATATGTTCTTCGTTCGTATTTCTTATACTATTATTATTTTTTATTTTATTTTTTGATCATATATATTCCCTCGTATGTATAGGAGTGTATAGTTATCTTCTATATATTTCTGATTCCAGTAAATCGTCTAAATAAACAGAATGATGTAATGGTGTTTTATTTAATTCGGTTTAATTATATTTCTTTTATTATTAATATTGGAATTCGTTTGAATAATTAGTTCTCTTGCTGAACAAAATTAAGGAGAAAGTTACTCTTGCCTTTAATAAATAAGTAGTTAAATTAAATGGCGGTATCTGGTATTTGGCAACTCATCTAAATAAAAATTAAAATAAATGGTGGCATCTGCCAACTCTCCTTTTATAAATAAAAACATTATTTGGCAACTCATCTATATAAAAATTAAAATAAATGGTGCTCTCTAGCAACTCAACCTAATAAGGTACACCTGAACATAATTAAAATAAATGGTGGTATCTGGTAATCCCTTCATATATAAATAAAAACATTATTTGGCAATTCATCTAAGTGATCAAAATGTTATAGCGAGTTGTTTGCATATAAAATTTAATTAACTACGCCAAGTGCTCAAAATGTTCTCCGGCGGCATGAATGCACTTTTGAATGCGTCGACTAAGCCTGGCCTTGTTTTATCAAAGGCCTTGTAATCGACACAACTGCAGGTACTGTCACTTGATAATCCACACGTTCATGTGGATAAACATGTTAATTTACCAGGATTAACAGCATGGTGTGGTTTATCATCCAGGGGTTTGGTTGGACCATTTTTCTTTAATGGGACAGTTACCGGTGCCGCATATCTCGACATGCTGCGGAATAATTAACCTGCAGTTCGGAAGTTGTTTGGAAACGACGACTTTTACTTTCAACAAGATGGAGCCCCCCTCATTATCATTGTGATGTCAGAAGGTACCTCGATGAGACGTTGCCTAACCGTTGGATAGGACGAAGAGGAAGCGTTGAGTATCCTCCACGTTCACCGGACTTGACTCCACTTGCTTTTTACTTGTGGGGCTACCTGAAGGATGCAATTTATGGTACAAGACCTGCAACACTCTAACACCTTAAGGATGCAATTAGGGAAAAGTGCGGGACCATCACAGCATCCACATTAGTCCATGTCTGCGAATCAGTTAGTCGACGCATTCAAAAGTGCATTCATGCCGCAGGAGATCATTTTGAGCACTTGGCGTAGTTAATTAAATTTTATATGCAAAAACTCGCTATAACATTTTGATCACTTAGATTACTAATTTACCTTTCATTGGCAATTGCTATAACAATATATTGTTAGGTTTTTTTTAATTATAAACTATATGATGCTATAAAGAGTATAGTTTTTTTTGGGACACCCTGTGTGTATATATATATATATATATAAAGATGGGATAAAAATTAGGAGCTTTGTGGTTTGAATATAATGTTCTGCAATGAAGGTAATGAGTGCCTTTCAGATTTTAGGTGGTATGACTCTATAGTCTATAGAATAATCCATGATTTATTGTAAATTGTCATTCGAAAAGTCGTTCGATATTTAAATCATACTCTGAAAGTTGTTTTCAGATTTTACATATAATTATCATTTTTAACAACGATTGCAGAATAAAATTAATAACATTCAAATTAACAGTGATTAATTGAAAAGTCTGATGTTACTATACTTTTAAGGGTACCAGGCATCTCCAGGCCTTTAGAAGAGTGTACATAGATCCTTTCAATGGCGAGTCGTTGTAAGTAGTAACCAGGGTCGTCTCGCCTAAAACGTCGGATGCGCGTTCAGTTTTCCTACTCATTCATCTTTACAGTAAAATTTGTACTGTTATTTTTATTTTCTGTGAATAATTTACAGATGATGCCTTGAAAAGAGGAAGCAAACTCATACAGGTGCAATGAGTTCACGAAGAACTGTTTCTTTATATAATGAGCAGCAGGGCCGGCGCTAGGAAGTGCGGGGCCCAATTATAAAATTGTTAGCGCCTAGCGGGGCCATCTACCCGTTGTCGTTTCAAAGTTGGAGTGACAAGAAATTTCGCTAGAGCACCTCTTTGTTTTTCATTTTCAGCTGCCTTAGCCTTGGCCAGTGCTCGTTTCTGATTGCCGCTCAAATACTTTCGCCCTTTGTCTCTATCTCTGCTTGTGCTTGCCATGATGACGATGATGTAAGGGCTTTTTCAATTACTTTTCTTTTAAAAAAGCTAAACGGCGACGATAAACTGAAATTACAAAACAAAAAACAAAATCATTCACAATAAAGACTCCCTGGCACTGAAAAATAATAAAGATGTGCATGTATGCATCTAATGATTAAAGCAAAAGTTTTCATGATTTTTAAAAGCCTGGGAGTAAGAAGAAAAGCGCAGGGGGCAAAAGAACAAGCTCTAGTAAATAGAAATGTAAATGCTCTCTATGATAATGAGGCAAAAACTAGTTAATTTAATATGTAGGATCTACTTACCACCACGTTTCTCTGTTACATGCAGGCTTAAGACACTTCAAGTTTGCAGTTTGGACATATAAACATTTGGACATATTTAACAAACAACACAACTTTACATTCCAAGCTTTATGTTATATAATCTCATTAACAGCGCTCTTTCTGTGTTGAAGGTTTGAATATCGTCCACAAATTACCTTTTTTTAAAAAGCTAAACGGCGACGATAAACTGAAATTACAAAACAAATAAACAAACGATTAGCAATAAAACATTGAAACATAGATATACGAGGACGGACTGAATAGTTTCACTGCCTTCACAGTAACAAGAAACTTCGTACACACTGGACACTCATTAATTCATCATAGCGTCACCCACTCGAGCGCGTGCGCGGGGTCCCCTCGGGGCGCGGGGCCCAATTTGAACAAATCGGTCTAATCGGCTTAAAACCGGCCGTGATGAGCAGATGTTGTTACGACTTAGAAGATTATTTCAACTGCTACTATGCAATGTGAAGAAGTGATCACGAATGAAAAGCTCGGGTCGGTAAGAATAAACACTCGATTGGAAAGGAGTGTTTATAAACTTGTATTTGATGTTTTGTCTAACGAAAGCCTCTTTGTGTGTGCTTTGACTGTATTCTTTAAAGATAACTCACCATCCGAAAGTAAAGCGGGCACAAAAATAGTATTGAACGAAATGAAGACCAATTACATCGAGTATAGGACTCCCTATAACTTGACCGGTGAAATCATGTAAATTCGTATTTACTGTGTAGTGCAAAGCAATAATGATGTACCTGTAGACTCGTTTATGTTCGAGTTTAGTGTTTTGCACAGTGGAACCTAAAGTATTTTGATGAATTTTCAATATATTTAATTATTTACTATAATTGTGTATATATATTTCGTCTGAACTATTATTTTGATGATTATACTCTATCGTTTTGTATTTCTTATATTATTTTTTATTATATACATATATGTTCTTCGTTCGTATTTCTTATACTATTATTATTTTTTATTTTATTTTTTGATCATATATATTCCCTCGTATGTATAGGAGTGTATAGTTATCTTCTATATATTTCTGATTCCAGTAAATCGTCTAAATAAACAGAATGATGTAATGGTGTTTTATTTAATTCGGTTTAATTATATTTCTTTTATTATTAATATTGGAATTCGTTTGAATAATTAGTTCTCTTGCTGAACAAAATTAAGGAGAAAGTTACTCTTGCCTTTAATAAATAAGTAGTTAAATTAAATGGCGGTATCTGGTATTTGGCAACTCATCTAAATAAAAATTAAAATAAATGGTGGCATCTGCCAACTCTCCTTTTATAAATAAAAACATTATTTGGCAACTCATCTATATAAAAATTAAAATAAATGGTGCTCTCTAGCAACTCAACCTAATAAGGTACACCTGAACATAATTAAAATAAATGGTGGTATCTGGTAATCCCTTCATATATAAATAAAAACATTATTTGGCAATTCATCTAAATAAAAATTAAAATAAATGGTGGTATCTGGTAACCGTCTCCATATATAAATAAGTGGTATCTGGCAACTCACAACCCTCTATATAACAGCTGCTTGGCCCCTGGATGTTCATAATACGTCTGGCTCCAGCCAGGCGAACACCTTCCTTCTTAGGTTAAGGCTTGGTTAGGTTTCCCTTTGGGGAGTGAGGACATCCCACCTTCTTCCCCAAAGTCCTTCTCCTTTCTCTTCCTTTCTTAGGTTAAGGCTACCTCTTTGGGGGGAGGTCATCCTCCCTTCTCCCCCCCGAAGCTCCCTCCCCTCTCCCCCTTGGCAGCATTGAGTTGTTGCATAACCCTACCCCTATTTGAGGCATTGATGTTGCATAAGCCTTGCAACCAATGTTCCCTCTAATTATTTTTAGTCCGTGTGCGCAAGAAATTTTCGTTGTGCATACAATTAGATTCATGGTGAAAAATTGTGCAAACTTTTCTGAGCGCTATTATCTTCAAAATTAAATATATATAAATATTAAATACTTAATAAATATTATTTCCATAAGGTTATAGCTTGATCATTACGGTACTATTAAATGGATATTAGAAAACTGTTTACAGTATTATATATTCTTAAAAAATAAAACATTTTATCCATTCTAAAAACATGAATAAAACAAAAAATAGTAAAATAAAATTCAACAAAATAAAGAAATAAAATAAAAATAACATTAATTGAAAAATGACTATTTTAGTTATCATTTCTCAAAACAATTTTTAGCATTTAGCAATTTAAAATAGACTATCAAGATTAATACATGATTTTATCCATTCACAAAATAGGAATAAAATAAAACATAATAAAATTCAATAAAATAAAATATAATCAAAATAACATTAAATGAAAGTGCCTTTCATTTAAGTATGATTATGATTTCTCCCTCGATGTTTGGCATTTGCCCATTCCAAATAAACTCTGTGAAGCTTAATACAACCGTCATCATTCAGGTAACTTTTAATTCGCATGAGCATGTCCAAATGATTTTCTTTCAAGCGGTTTCTTAATTTGTTCTTTATAGAATTCATTAAACTGAAATTTTTTTAATTACTTCATTTACTGTCGTGACTCATGATACGCTTGAGCCTGTGCGCATTTTATTTTGCTGTGTGCGCGGGTTTCACAACGCGTGTGCGCGCGCACACGCGCACACCTTACAGGGAACAGTGCTTGCAACATTGATGTTGCATAACCCCATCCCCCATTGCATACCCCATTCATTGCAAACCCCCCCCCCCTTTGTTGCAAATCACTTTGCAACATCCTGCCACGTTGATCAACATTTTATATTGCATTGCAACATTATTGCACTCTCCTATTTTTCGCCCATACTACTACCGCCGGCTTGCTCGATCAGGGTGGGCTGATCGGCTAACAAACAACAACTGAAAAAACGCAAGTCATTTGATGCATTTTGACTGATTTTGAGGTATTTTGAAGCTTTTTTCAGTCAATTTTAGAGGCATTTTGAAGTATTTTGATGCATTCTGAAAAGCTTTTTCCTGCGTTTGCTCAAAAGTAAAAGAATAAATTTAACTCTATATATTTTTAACTTTTTTAATGACTGTATGAATTAATTACAGATATATTAACAATTTTATTTATGAAATGTTAATTTACCTCTCGGTAGAGGGGGGGGGTCAGAATTCCAAAAATTCTGACCTGATACAGCAAAAACATTGCCATATTTGTAATCAACACCCAAAAAATCGGTCAAAAAAGGTATTGAAGTACTTGATGCTGAAAAAAGTTTTGTTTTGTTAACCAATGTAATCTTCATTTCATACAGGACGGACCTCCTCATTTTTCTAACGATGTGCGGGCATGGCTCCAATAGACCAGGCTCCATGACAAATTTCTAAGACGATGGATTGGAGGACGTGGTATCCAGACCTAACATCTTATGACTTCTTTCTGTTGGGTTGGGCTAAGGAAGAAGTTTATCGCCACAAACCTAAAGATCTTGATGAACTGGGGGAAAAAGTTAATCATGTTCTCAACAATGTTCCTGAACGCATGTTACGTACGAGCAACAGTGGACAACATACCTGTTCATCTAAGGAAATGTTGTGACATTGGGGGAGCATATGTGGAAGTGTAAAGTGCATGTGAATGTTTGTGAATGAAAACCTCAATAAATACTGAATAATTTAGTTTGTTTCATTAAAATTGAGTAAG